>JXSR01S014914.1:24762-35140 GCA_000969725.1 Ophiothrix spiculata | reverse complement strand
GTAAAGTAGTAAATGGTTTCTTTTGTATTTAGTGACTCCAAAAATAATTGAATCTTTTAACCTGCAGTGCAATTTTTTGTTTTATGAAGCAAATTACAATTGGAAAATGCGTATTGGTGGCCATTTTGGATTAAGAGCCATATTAATTATTTGCAACAGGTACATTTTTGCCACCCTAACTTTTCTTCATCCTGGGTGTCTACTCTATCTATGACCAAAATTTGGTCAAATAATCACAAAATGATAACGGGATACTAATTGCGGCTACACTATATTGCTGTTCGGCCGAATTGTGCAATTGTTTATTAATTCATTATTTTGTTCAAACAATAACAAAATGAAATTTACAAACAAAGCGCATAACATGTAATTTGAAGAAACATGCCCTCATATAAAGCTATGGTCACAATAATCGTACGATCAGCTTACGAGCAGTGTTTAGTCCATCTAATAGGACCACAAGACGCCATCGCTGCTCGCTTTACTCACTGCTCATGGTCCTTTTAAACGGACTAAACACTGCTCGTAAGCTGATCGTACGATTATTGTGACCATAGCTTTAGACTAACTCATAATGAATTGATTCAGATGCACAACAAGTCAACAATATGTAGCAAACATCTTGCTTCCCGTTCCGTAGTTTCTTCCTTTACAAACATAATGCTTCTCAAGTTGCCTTACTTACTGCAGCACCGGATAAGAAAGGAGGTTTTCATCAGAGAGGAATTTTTTGATTGGTAAACTACACGATACAATAAACATAAACCAATCCAGGATGTATGATGGATCTCCATTAGTAGAATGAATATCATGACTACTGGCAACAAAATGATACTTTCCCATGTTTACGATAGACTTGTTGTACTTAGGCTCTTTTTTGCAATATTTAAATTTACTCTGCTAGATGTAGCCTCCTTGCTTTTCAATTATCTTAAAGATCTATTTTTCTCGTATAAGATTTTGAGATATATTTTCGTCTGACATTAATTTCACAACATATATATATGTAATATAAGATCCTCCTTCTGGTGTTTAAGACTTTCCACGATCTCTCTCCTGCATATCTTGCTAATTTGCTCAGCCGCTATACACCAGCTCGCACTCTCAGATCCTCATCTCAAGTCTCTTTCGGATTTCCCACGCAGCGTCCAAGAACAAATTTTTATGGACAAAGACTATTCGCTGTTTCTGGGCCAAAACTCTGGAACAACCTGCCTTCAATAATCAGGAGCTCTGCTCCAATAATGACTACTAGTCAGTTCAAGCGTACTCTCAAGACTCTGCTTTTTGAAGACTATTTTCAGTGACTGCATGAGAAATTACCTATAACTTTCCAAATTTTTCTCCTATGAATGTGATTCTGTTTGTAACAATTTGTATTTGTAAAAATTGTATTTTTCCTAGGTTTCGTTAACAAGTATGTACAGCGCTCAGCGGCTTCTTTGTTATTAGCGCTCAAAAATCTCACATTATTATTATTATTTTTATATAAAATAACGGCGGCAAATAATTTGCATGAAACTATTTTCTTATTATTTTTCGTGAAACAATAAAAGTTAATTGTAATAAGCAGATTTCAATTAAATTGTAAACGTTCTGTAAAGGCATAAATAAATTGACCAGTGATTTGATTATTGGTAATTTTATATAACAATTTAGGTAAATCTTCTTTAGTTTTTTTTTCGGAAACTACAAACATTCGTGCTACTGAAAAAGTGTATCTTGGGTTTAGCTATAGTGTTTTAAAGCCTCTGTCAGACATCACCGTATAGAGAAAAACGTACGAATAACGTACAAAAGTGAACGTGTGCCAATCGAACAAACCGTATAGATAACGTATTGCACGTACTTCTAACGAACACATGACGAACAACAATGTATAAAACAAAACAATAGCGGGATAAAGTACGTTAGGCATACGTTTTGCTCTATACGGTTATGTGTGACAGGGCCTTAAAAGTAACCTTTTTTAAATACTGTTGATTTTGTTTCTTTCACCGAAAAAGAAAACGACGTCTTCACATTAAGCAATAAGATGCCGAATATATTCTTAATTACAATGATTTTAAAAAGTAAATTTCGCAGTAAATGAATTTAGATTTGCGGAGTACTAAAACTGAGCAACGTTCGTAATTAATTAGCGTCATTATCCGTGCGGCTTTTTTTGCCTGAAGTCTGTAGTGCATAATAAAAATAACGATCATGATGATGATGATAATCATAATAACAACACTAATAATAACGATAATGATGATGATGATGATGATGATGATATGATATTTACAAAAATAAAGCAAAAGCAAAATGTAAGATGATAAAAGAGTGACCAGCATCAATATGGTATACTTTTTTTTTATCGTATCGTATATATATAGACTCACCAGGTATACACTAGCAGCGCCCTAAGAAGGAGCATCGCCTTACGTGACTTTCGAAATACGGAGCAATTAGAGTAAAAAAAAATGCCCAAGGAAACAAAGAGACATGTCCGACCGGCAGTGCTGCCACCGGGGCTCGAACCCACAACCTCGAGCCCCGTGCTCTAGCCGCTCGAAAAATATATAAGTTTTTCATGTATAAATTTTTTTAAATATTTTAAATCGAAATATTGGTTTGTTTTGTTTGTTGATAAGGCTTTAGCCATGAAACAGTATTTGGTTGACGAATTTATCAGTAAAGTTAACGTTATGAAGAGAAATATTACGAATCAAAGTTTCATCCTCTAAGTGAAATTAAATGGAATACAACGGTGTAATACCAACCGCTATGCCCACGGTCAAAGATATCGGATGCTATCTCTTTTACAGTCAACACAAGACACCCTTGTGTGTAATCGACTGTGATATTGAAATTGAAGTGAGAAGTGATGTGTGTAATTTGCAGCAGAGATAGATGCTTAATGAGGTTGTGTTGGTATTTCCATCGGGTAGAACTATACCTGGTATATTGCCGTTTTGCAGCATGATAAAGGATTGAAGTTTACGAATTTAATTAGATTTCAGCTGGTATTTTGGTTTCAAATTTTGATGGAGGACACTTAATTCTATTACATTTCCTCGGTGCTGGCAGAAATAAATCCGAATAAATTCAATAAAGTCAAAAAATAATCCAGTTATTTAAACCAACAAACAGAAAAATATGCGGAGGCATGACGATACTTCCTATACCATGATGCAAATAATGTTCCAATTTACTTTCATGACGTGAATTTCCTTGCCGGCCTCTCATGAGCGTTTCGGATGTCTTTCTTTCAGTTGGGGCATGCAGTTTGCATCATTTCGCATGCTGTTTGTGGCTCTAATTAATGAATATTAGACAACAAATTTCACAACTAAACAGCATCGTGTTTTGCTTACACATGACATTTAGCTGTGGAATAAAGCGAGAATTTATATTCAGTCTGCACACATCATCCAGAACTACCACATCACTCATACAGCTATCTACCGTAGATAAGGAAAAAGGGTAGTAGGGCCTCTCACTGAATCATTTGAAGCCTAGCGTTGAGACTTCCATTGCTCTGACGTGAGCCCCACAAGGCAGGTTGAAATCAGTGAACTATTCTCAATGTATTTTTCTCGGCTACAACCTTTTGGAGACAGTCAAAGCTAGAATCACGACAGCTGCAATTTACCAATCACTACATCATGGTTTGCACCTTTCCGATTTATTGTGACTTAGGTTAGGTAAGGACAAACTATCGTAATGGCTGTGTGGATTAGACTAGATGAACCTATTGAAAACTTACCCTGTTCCCTACACCTTCTAGATTATTTAATACAATTAGTCTGCCGTGATAACCCTCGTGTGGTTGTACCCTTGCCTTATTAATCGAATTAGAAACCATTAACCACTTAAAGAAGCATCTTGGTATTACTTCTAATCCCATATCGTATATTGCAGTCTAACCATGCTAACCGTTGTTTGTCATTCCTTAAAGTAACTTGTGTTTTGCACACACCATGATTTGTAATCTACACGATGCATAAAATTCCGACCTAGTTACATGATGGCTTACATGTCTGAGATTGATTTCTGACACAAATACCTACACGAGCAATTAATTATGCAGAAACAATACCAATACGATACAGCAAGCTATAGACGCCATGTTGCTATTACAAAGATGACAGCGATTATTATGATGTCAGATTTATGTTCGCATGCCCAAACTACACACAGATTTCAAACATCTACATACCATAGCAGTTTTTGTATTCGACCTGCCACGACAAATCGAAAAAAATATATCTACATAATGCAGGCTGTTATGTCAGTGCCAATTTGAGGAGGTAACTGTGTAAGAATGAATGTACTTTGATTTAACAATTAAATAATTACTTTATTCAAAATGTATACGAATTATACAAATTATAATATAAGACACTTTTATTCAAATACCTAAAAATAGTAGGAAATAAGAAATAAAAAGAAGAGAAACAAATCAAGGAAATGTGCAAAAAGGCTCAGTATTGTAAGACAGGAAATATATAGCACAGTTTGTAATAATTAATTTAACATTATCCAAATGATGACACTGGCAAATCAATACTTTCATTGAACCGCTGCTACTTAAACCAAAGAATACTTTGCTTAAACAAACCCGGAACACCTGGCTTTTTACACTACACATGTTAATAGTGAAGCAAGGTCAAAATGACGACAAAATGTATTATTCTAAGCAATAATTTGTAAAATTTAACTGCATGTGTTTTTGCAAAACGTTGTTTTTTTCATGGACAATGATGGACGATATGAGCAAATGATATATTAAGTATTGATGGTCATCCCAGCGCATCTTAAATACCTTTAAGCCCGAAGCAGTTTGGCTTGGAACTAATATTTGAAGCAGTTCCGTTAACGATAGTGCATGATTGATTATATTACCTACTCGATCGTAAGAAGGTGACTAACAAAAATTATGTTGCTCACTTTTCTTGCCAATATCAATTACTAGAGCTTCACTAATGCGCCCGAGTTAGCAAGTTAAAGTATATCATTAATATATTGCAAGTTATGTGTAGTCAATTTCAGCAGAATCCTTTCTGATTGGAAAGTCATTTATGAGAATTTCTCCGCCAATAAATCGTAAGAACTATCAAGGACATAGGTACTCTTCACTTGTCTTATCACCAGACATGATCACCTTTCCTTCAAACAACTAATTTGCATATGCATACTGAGAGTTAACTATCGAAATGTTTTTTACCGGAATAACGTATTTTGCTGCTTTTCCCCCTTTGCTTGGATGTCCTTTTCTTCGTAGAATTTGAAAACTACAGATCTTACCATTAACACATTTATCATTAATATAGCGGAAGTTTATGCCCACAATCTTGCCATTGCTATGCCAAGGGACGGTCACTTTCCCATTCTTTTTTTGAGGCAGGCGGATATTATATTTTTATTACTAACAGCAACATCAACAACCAACAACAAAAAATTGAAACTTTTTTTCTCATAATGCTTGTCACTTTTTTTTTCAAAACGAATATTAGTTTTGTGCTTACCACGTTTTTTTCTATAGTCACCTTTCGCCTTTTTTAAAGTCATGTTTCGGGCCTGCCCTCCTGGAAGTAAGAGGTTGTCATTTTGCAAAATGCATATATTCAAAACCAAGTAAAATTCTACTAACCCTCGTTTGGAAATCCTTCAGCATGTTCAGTAAACGAGAATGAGTCGGTCTGTACTGAACTCGACAGTTCAGCTTAGTTAAAATCAAACGTTTTAGAGAAACACTTAATGCCTATATACTTCTTTGATTACATATATTGAGCGAATTGTTACATAAAACTTATGAAGCTTATGAGCAGCTGACAAGTTAAAATCCAAACTCAGGATATATCATCGCTACAGACGTAATTTGAACAGCATTTTGAAGTTCAAGGTCATCTCTCCGGTTTGAATTACAAAACATCATTATGCAAATTATTTTTAAAATAGCTTAAAATATCAAGATACGTAAATACTGTAATTTTCAGTCAAAAGCGAAATGCGCGAGTAAATCATGAAACAAATTCTGTTATCTTTTCTTTTCTGATTTTCCCTCAAGCCCGAAGTAAACAATTTCATTTCAATCTCAATGAACATCTACTTTGTTTGTAATGAAAAAAAAACACCGTAGATAATTGCATTTTAAAAATACCTCGAGGAGGTGCTGCGTCTAAAAGTACATGGCATTTTATGACGCCAACCGTATTTTTAATTAAAAAAATAAATCCATGTGTTTGGTAAATAATATAGTAAAGTATTAGTCTCAAGGTCTTCCTGCTATTATTGCAACAACAGCAGCAGCAACAATAACCGTTGGTCATCATTCTACTCTACTTTAGTACTTTATTATATAATTATTTTCATGTTGCATTTTAGCGACCAAATTGTCCTTCCTTAGTAAAAGTAATGTCATACAACATGATTTGCATTAAATTCAATTAATTTAATCATTTTTATAAATATATTTGCTTCCAAATAATATCTATGTGTACATACTGTGTGTATGATTTAAAAAGATGTCCTTTCATTGCTACTTTTGTTATTGTCAAAAAGTGTTCTATATGCATCCATTAAGGATAAAATATCATCTTATGTGTTATGATACAGCTAAGAAGATAAGAAATTAAGACTCATTAACTCCACCTAATATTGCCTTTAATTTTATTAATCAGAATTAATTACCTTGCAGCCTGCATGTTTATTCTCTTGAGTATTTTGTATGATTGTCAACTAACCACTGAGCAAACGTGTATTAAGGTCAATGATATTTTACCGCAATTACTGAAACTGTTGTTGTTTAGTTTAAAATCGTAGCACCTTGAGGCATATTATCATTATTTTTATAATCACAGTGGTTTATAATTATCAAAATTTATCAACAAAATTAGTAAGTTGCTCATTATATTACTCAGCAACAACAAAAACAACAACAACACCGACGACGACAACAACAACAATAATAACAGCAACAAAAAGTATCTGCCATACAAATACCAGATAGTTACAGGTATTTTAAGGAGTGCGATCTGTTTAAGTTCCTTTTGAAATTTCCTAAAAGACTTCATAATGTATTGGGTCGAAAATACTCTACAGAATGGATTATCGTTTGTATCGCCATAAACGACATTGTCACATTTAATAAGTACATGTTCATATATGGTCGAACTAAGTTATAATATGCTAGTATGACATTGAAGCTTTGGTCAGCATGGTCGGTTGAAAGTAGAGGCCAAGACTTTATACTTTGAGTAATCGTAAAATCATTTTTCCATTTGGAATTGAATTCACATAGAATGCAGGTTTTATTTTAGTCTATATTTATGATTTAAAACACAATTTTAGCTTTTCTTAGTGTCTTTCTTCTCTATACAACTGCCTAACTAATAAATATAGTATTATTATTATTATTTTGTAAAAAAAAAAGATTTTCTATAAATTTACTACAGTCTGTTTTCAGATTTGCAATCATAATAGCACTGTTTCTGTACTGATTTTGTATTCAACATTTATTATGTATGAGACGCAGCTGCCTTGTCAGGAGTGGGAATAAAGAGCATTTTGCTGCAAGGATTTTGTTACCTCGTAATAATGTCTTTACATTTCTAGCATTAGTCTACATATCCTTTGGTTAATACTCAACTAATTTGAACAACCAACAGAGGGAAATTTAATACTTGACGCATGTTGAAAACTTCTACATGTAATTAACGTAAAACACTAGCAGAAAATTGACTCGGTAATGTCTTAATTATTTTCAATTCTATATTATGTCCTTGAATTCTCCAATAAATTATGGGCACCCATTTACGTTAAAATTAACATACAATAGTGCGAGAAGTTTCAAGAAAGTCCCAAAATTAAAAACAAGCCTTCAATATCATACATAAAAATATGTAAATGGCACTGTAAATGAATATTCGAGTGCTTCATAAACGAAACTCGATTTGCCTTCTTTAGTTGGTTTTAAACCAACAATGGTTTATGACTCCGAAATCTGAGAAAGAGGTCAATATGATATACGAAAGTAATAAATTTGGTTTGTCAGAGGCTTCATTAGTATCAGGATGATAAGTCCTTGTGAACATCAGTAATCGAAATAATTACGCATAACTTGTAACAAACGTTAATGCTGTAGATGGTGTAACCAGTTTTATGCCATTATTGCAACTTGTTTGCATTATTTCAACATTTCCAAATATGACAAACCCGTAATCTTACTATATATTTAGTATAAGAATACATTAAGAAGAGACAGCCCTTCCAACATAATATGTTGTTGCTGTTGTTGATATTGTTGGATTTATACATGTAGTTTTCTATTTGGAAATTAAATATATTAAGAAGACCTTAATATCGTTTAACCTAAATCCTCCATAAATGAAAGATAATATACTGTGTAATGGAATGTCGTTCATTGAGTCAGACTGGCGAAACATTTTGTCACTTAATCCGCTTGTTTGATTACAATTTTGAGCGAATCGTTACTAATAACAAGTTGAAGTCCAGACTCGAGGTTCTTGCCGTGTAATAACTGTTATCGCCATGGGCTATATTTGAATTTCGTTTTTGATATTCAAGGTCTTTGTCTTGTCTCATACAAATGATGCTGAAATATTCAAATCAAATTGTTTTAAATGTAAATTGTGTTTTTATTGTTATCGCAAATCATATTCATGCATAGGGATGGATTTTATTACAGCAATGGTTTAGATATGAAGCAATGGTCTATCCTAAAAGCCTGCTTCATACATTATTATACAAATATTGAATTCCTGAGAGTGCAATAGTACAAAATATATCATGAGGTCAAATTTGGACTTTTCTATTTTACGAGGCGTAGCCGAGTGAAATGGATCAGTCCAAATTTGACCGAATGATATTTTGTGTACTATTGCACGTGCATAGGCATTCAATATTTGTTTTATATCATGATATCACACAGGTTTGTTTCATACCATACAATAGTACAAACTATTGCACAGCTCAAATCACTGTAATCATGATATAAACCTATCTATTTATATTGAGATCAATATCATATTTATACATTGAACCATTCTATCTCTGATTCTAGCCCATGTCTCTAGGAACAACTGCTTTACCACTAATGAAACAGAACATATTAATTGTATTCTAAAATACCTGGAGGAGTTGCATTAAATTCAAATGACGTGATATGACGCAAAATGGATTTTAAGCTTTATGTTTGTCTTTGACTGTAGTGCCTGGAAAAATACACTCTGAACATGCGCTTCGCAAATTACATAATTATTGTAAAAACAATAAATTCACATTCTGGTTTGGTAATCGATATATATGCAATTCAATAACCAAACCAGTGTACGATATTAGTACGCATCAATGCTTTGGTGAACCTTTCGCTATGTTCTCCTGAAGCATGTCAGATGTAGACATAACAGTGAGCCAACTCAAAATGCTCCTCGCCCAATCCGTCTTTCAGCCAGTCACTTCCAAAATACCAAAATTTACCACTCTAAAAATATTAAAACTAAATTAATTTGGCAATTTTCTGGGGTTCAAAGTTGCAAACAATCGCTCAAAAATCCTGGAAAACATCGTGATAACTTCCAATGCAAGTACTCATTTCTGGCGATGCTTTCCCGATGCACTTGCGATGCATCGATGATGCGCTCTCGATGCACCGAGAAAGTAACGCAAAAGCATCGGGAAAGAAAGAATCATTGTGGAACCAGGCTATAAAGGAGGAATAACAACTCCAAGTATAAAACGATTTAATAACAGTGATGACAAGAAAGAAAAATAAGGATTTTCTTCAATTCCCTTTGCCTTGGAAGGATATTTGTTATAAATGGTATACTCTGTAAATCTTGTATGCAACAAGTAGCCGATTAACTCACAAAAACCAATATGAACATTCGGGGAAGTAAATTAGTCCATATTTCTTTAATCATAACAAGATATCAAATCTTGCTGAATATTCAAATGGATTTGTTTACAATGTTTGTCCATGTGTTATCAAAACAATTAGCCCAAAATAATACAAAAATTATGAAGAATTCATGTAAAAATATATTAACACGCAGTGATTCGGCCTTAATCAATCCGAATCAATCATTACTAGTCTCTTACACAATACATAACTACATGTTCACAATGTTGAAGAATACAAGGGATATGCTATGGAGCTTGTAACAGAGTCTAATTTCTTGTTGCATACTTCAAGGTTTATAGAGTATAGTAACATAATTTTCACTCTTAGCATTTTATTTACCTGTTTGAAATAACTTCTGTATAAGTGCGGATCTTTAACACGAAATCAATTTGACCCGTGATTACTGCAACACGAAAAAATATCATTGTATTGTAAAGACATTTTGATTAGAAGATTTGGTTTCGTACCCCA
>JXSR01S014912.1:17453-27616 GCA_000969725.1 Ophiothrix spiculata | reverse complement strand
CCCTTAAATTTAAAGGGTGTTCAAAAACCTCAATAAACAAATTCAATCAGTTTCAAGGATCATCAGTAATGCAACACTGGATCAGCACTGATTTTTAAGTGTGCTGAAGGTTTTTAGCTTACAGACTTGCATAAAGAAGAGAGTGTAAAATGCACTCCTAGACAATAAGAGACTGTGAGGCTTTTGGCACCAATGTCTTTAACTGTATAACGGAATATACAAAGGAAAATCTGTCATCTTGATTGCCATGGCATGCCAGGCAAACCCTGCGAATGGCAGACATCTTGGAATTGAATCAAAGGTTTTCAAACTGTTTGTTGTGACTAAATGTCTGAGCATGATTTAGGTCTACAGTATTTTTGCTTTGAGCTCTTGATAGGACACAAAATAAACAAAATGAGATCATACTTTTCTTCAAAAGCTACTTTTTACCAATCTTATCAAGTGTTACTCTGCATGCTAAAATTTCTGTATTGGACATATCTAAATACTACATTGTCCACATTTGAAAGCACATATACGAATTGTATATAATTTATATTGCTGGATATTGCATGATAAAAATAGGGAGGAGGAGCTAAAATAATGAATTATTCAAGAAATCATAAAATGTGCTCATGAAATTTTAATTACACTGAAATAATTTGAAAACCGATTTGATGGGCTATATCATTTGAATTCCACAGTATTTCTGTATATGCAAGTAATTAGAATAATTAACAAATTTTGTCATCTTTTAAAATATGTTGGCAATTTATAGTGTACCCTGCAAAATTTGTGATACTTTCCCTTGAAAGAGGCCTTCAAGAAACTGGAACTATCATAATCCTGAGCTCCGTCTTCTAACAAGTCAGAGAGAGTGCAGAATTCAAATGACATAGCCTGTAGAGATACAAGAAGAGAAGAATCACCTGTTTGTGCACTCCTTGACCACAGCAAAGTTCCCGTCTCCGATCACACGCCCAATCTCATACTTGCTGTGAAGGTCATCTGGCATCCCATTCACTTCTTGATGGTTGGAACTTGCACTGCGGGGTGGAGTTACTGTTAAGATAATTACAACATTTTGAAATTTAACTTATTATGAGGCATAATGATTAGGGTTTTATTTTTCAGATCAGAGATTAAGCAATTGAACAAAACACGATTTTCTCATGCACTGGTAAGGGGGCAACAACAAAAATGGGTAAAAAACCTGCTTTGCTTCCAAGCATTCTCTTGGCGCAGTCAAGCGTGATCAAGACATTAATCACCTGCTTATCACCCTATTACAGATAAACATTCCATATGACCACTCAATTTGAGTAGAGAAGTGACTTTGACCAAGGCGGAGTCAAATCAAATTTGACCTAAAAATCATGCTTTTTACCCTTTTTTTGTTGTTGCCCCCTTACCAGTTCATGAGAAAATTTATCACTTTCGGAAAAGTTTCCAAATTTTTCCTCATAAATTGACCTTTACATGAAAAATGGGTTAAAATATTTTTATTCCAACTTTATGAGCAACGTGTATTATGCTTGCATAATGAAAGCAGAGTTTATGCACCTATACGGTTTGCAACATACAATTGTGTGAAGCTGTGGGAAGTATTTGATGTCATTTGCACAGCACATTACATGGCTGAATATGCCAATATAGGGTAAAACAAACCATCAGTTACAACTTTTTTGCATTCACCAGATTATATGTCAGTTACAATCAAGTAGGTTTATGAAGCTACAGCACAGGAGAGAGACTTGGATGTATGAAAGTGAAGTATCTGCGCCTACCAAGCTTTCAAAATGTAGGGCAATAGGTTACAAATCTGTTGTAAAATAGGGCTTTATAATTTAAGTGTACAGGAAAAAACTGTTATTTGGTCTAGAGGATGTTAAAATGGTGTCCTTAGGTGTCAATTTTTGGATAGAATGAATCCTAAATTCGACATTTTTAGACATTTTTGCTCTCTAAAATTCAAGCAGTTGACACAAAATCAACATTTTGAAAAAAAATATGAGGTTTCCAATGAAAGCTCTCAAAGGGCAGTGCAGGGAGTGAGATTGAAAAAGCAGGTTATTAGGTTGAGATTTCAAAAAAATATGGAATCAGCTCAGTAAAAAGGGGGTCACTGGGTGACAGTGCAGCAGCAAAAAAGGGGTCAATTGACAGGAACATTATGCATGCCAAGGTATGAGAGTGGCCCCTCCACGGGGATCTACAATCATCAATTGCTGATGTACACAAAAACCTATTAAACTCAAACAGGCCACTGGGATGAAAACTCAAGAAGCTCTCGGTTTCCTTTGTAAAATGCTTCACAGCTGTAATCGATTCATTGCTATATATAGGACGTCCCTGGAGTACAGGATACGTACAGGAATATGAAATGCTGAAATCGGACTCTTGTCTCACCTAAAGCATCCGTGCAATGTTAAGGAAATTGAGGCCATATATATTTCTAACACATATCATAGCCTTGTGTTTTTGCCACAGTACTTTAAATTTGTTAAGAGAAATAGGTCTAGTGTGAGGTTTTGTCACAAGTTGCAAAAATGTAATATGCCAATTATATCAGCTGACATGACATTTAATTGCTCTAGTTTAAGGCTCAATATTATCTGAGTCAAACTAATATCCCAGTGAAATTTTCCTTTCGCCAAGGTAGCGCACTGCGCTCGCTGCCTGGGCTCATTACTGGGTCTATGGGAGGGGAGATCAGGAGAACGCAACTAGTTCTGGACATTTGGGATATGGCTTCGCAAGTGACCAGAGTAGGGCTCAGCTCAGTTATTATTAAACTCTTTGTTTTGCTGAGATTCAAAATATTTAATATAATGTCGACCTGGGGATAGGAACTCGAATTGGCTTTGGTAAGGATGCTTCATGAGATATACTCTCCAATAAGTAACTCTGAAAAAACAAAACTTGCTGCTATATGATGAGAGCATCTATCTGGGTATAGGGATTTTTGTCCCGATTATTGAGGTGAAAACAAATGTCGACTCCCAATTCAAATCTTTAGAGAGAATACAAGCTCTTGGAAATTATGATTATTTTTTTCAAAATTTTCAAAATATTATGATATACCAACATCATGTGATGTGTGTGATATTAAACCATACCAAGGTGACACACAGCTCATCATTTCACAAATGTTCTTCTCAACAACAACACAAAAAAAAACATGGGAAATAAAGGAATGTGTTTGGCTAAAGTCTTTTTTTTTTCAGTGAAGAAGAATATAATGCAAATTAATTTTAGATCACTATCATGCATATGACGTGGGTCTGCTTCTGGCCGAATACCAAGGGCACAACACGTTGGCACAAGCGGGGCTCGATCTCGCAACCTATGGATTATGAGAAAGGTGCTTTACCCACTCGACCATACATGCTCCTCGAAATGAAAGGATCTAATGGAGGATTGAACCCGGGTCCACTGTGTGGAAAGCGAGAACCACTACACCAGCTTGGATGATAGGTACCCCTTCCCGCTCAATACAGGCATCCAATATTTGGTGATATCCTGTACATTCAAATGCAATGGTAACATTACCCAGCACGTGTTTGTTTCGGTAAAATCTAAATGTCAGGTAGTCCAGAAGGTGATGGTAATGACTTAAAATAAGAAATGGGCAAATCAAGAATTGCTTTTCTTTCTTCTTGACTGAGTCAACTGAAAATGCAAATCTTTGAAGCAATACCCTGTAATCAGTATGCAACTGATTCGAGTATGCACTTAGCTCAGTATACTACTTCAAAGTGATGGCCAAGTTACAACCTTTAAAAGGGTTATAATGGGGTACACAGTGCTATATATGACAAAAAGAAATCAAATAAAGTAGCTTATTTAGCATAATGTGTGGCTGGAATTACCTACATTTTAGGTTGTTTATCATAAACCATTTTTTAAAGTGCTGGTACAAAACCCATAAGCCAATGACACATAATGAAAGTAACATATTTTTAGTTAACAAAATGGATGAAAAATGGAGCCAGGAGGTAAGACTTTCCTCCACTTTGATTGAATATTGGGTACTCATTGTATATATGTGACAGCCCATTTAAAACGAGCCATAAATGCAGCAAATTTCATTTTGCGCTACAGGTGTAAATACATGTCAAGGTCACAATTTGCCAAAATCATTTTTTGACAGATTCACAATCCTTGTACTTACTTCGAAACATCAGCAGGCAGGGGCGTAACCAGCTTTGACCGTCCGGGGGGGGGCAAGACTCAAAAGGCTTCCCGATTTTTGTATATGCTTGAAAAAAATTAAACGCGAGCGTAGCGCGCGCGCAAATATATGTGGACAAATTTGTTCATTTTAGCTAAAAAAACGCCTATTTTTGGATGAAATAATGGTTTCTTTCTCTTTTTTTCTCTCCTTTCCCTTTTTTCTTCCTTCCTTTTCTTTCTTTTTCTCTTTTCCTTTCCCTTTTCCCTCTTCTTTCCCCCTTTTCTTCTCTTTTTCTCTTCTTCCTCCCTTTCTTCCCTTCCCATTTTTTTGCTCTCCTTCCCGATTTTTTGGGGTCCGGGGGGGCAAGCTGCCCCCCCGGACACCCCACTGGTTACGCCCCTGTCAGCAGAGCTTCATTTCAAGAAAATGATTGGAAATATGAAATATATCTGTATATTTTGAGAACAATCAACAGAAAATATAGGGCTTACTGATCTTTAAATGTGTTTACCTTAGTTATTCATATTACTCCCAGACAACCTTTGACAGACCATAACTTGACTTCTAGAAATTGCGTGAAGTTAATTAAGGTGTCTGGTCCACGCGTACCAGTACGCGCTAGTTTCTGAGTTGGTAAATGCCGCAATACAAATGCTCATATACTCTGAGTAGTGTTTTTAAGCAAAAAATTGCCATATTTTAACATTAGTTTGGTGACCTACAATTTTTATTGTTTTATTTGAAAGAACATCCTTGTGCGCAACTTTTGTGAAAAAATTGACGAAACATTTCGAGGGAAGTTTTTGAATCAACACTAAATAATGTCACTTTTGCCACATTTCCTATAGACCCCTGTACTAAGTTTTCAAAAAAAACCTCAAAAAATGCTGTTTTTAAACCGACTCGCAGGCAAAAACGAGTCCGGTGACCCCCAATTTTTATTTTAAAAATCGGTTCTACATCGATAAAATATCATTCATGCCGATTTTTATTAGAAAATTTCGGGCAGATCTATCATGGACCAGACATCTTAAGATGTCAGTTTAATCCTTATATCATGGTCTTTGCAAATATTTACAAAAGTGAAAATGACAAAGAGGCTGCATTTATGGTTGGTTTGGGATAGACAGTCGCATATATGAGTGTGCTTTCCATCATGCATTACTTCCTATGAAACACTTTGTACAGGAAACTCTTCAATTGTTAGTGATGAAACATGCGAAGAATGTAAGATTACAACAACTTTGATTGAAGGTAATTTCATCACTATTGTTTATGGCTGCAATTCGTGAACTTCATGACAGTAGACTGGGACCACCACCACCTTGAAAATGCATGTTTGCATGGGAGATCTCGACCAATGCCTGAACACTACCATCCATGCATTCAAGAATTAAATCAACAAACAATAACTCCATAATTCAATATATACAAACAATCCCATTAAAATATACTACCTTCTCTTCTGCTGTATCATCAATTTTGCCAAAGAATGTATCTTTGATGTACTTACCATGTCCATTTCCAGGTGATCCATTTCGGGGTGATCCAGACAGCCTAGGACTATTTACCTATCAAGATCAATAAGATACAAGAATTATTTGCACTAGAAGTTTGAACATGAACATGTGTATAAAGCATGCGTGATGTGGATCTAGGTATGAGTTGGGTATTGATTGTTTTATATTAAAAATGAATCATGCAGGTTGCTGCTAATAGTTCTGGAGAAACCATACGAAACGCTGGGAGCCGATCGATCCAGGCTGCAATGGTTTAGCTGTGCACTGATCAAAAGTCAGAGGTTGCCACAGAGCCTGAAATGATGATTGGTGTGGAAGCGGGTTAGCGTAGCGGTAATTTCCTCGCTTTGCACCACTGAGTCCTTGGTTCGATTCCCGGTCCCGGCGCTGTATGTGCATTTGGTTTTCAGTCCATGCTCGCTTCCGCAGGTTCTTCTCCGGGTACTCCGGTCTTCCTCCTGCATTCAAAACTGATTTAATTAAAGAAAGATCTTGGACCCCAATGGAAATAAGCTTCATTAAAGGCTTTCTTGGGTTATCCTTGGCAATTAGCCTAAATAATTCTTTCTTTCTTTCTTTCATCTGGACAGTATGCTGTGGCTGTGTAATCAGGGAAGCATAGCGCACTATGTATATATTACATTCCTAGAGTCTGTTCCAAAATCCTTCAAAAGAGAAATGTGCACCCTCACCTGTACATGCCATTCCATTTTACCTTTTTTCTGTTTCATGTTTTCAACTACTCTCATCTTGGTGTTTTATCCTAGCATGTCTCGATGAAATGCTTTTTTAATGCTGAATTTTAAATCATCTTGTTTAGACTTTCACCAAGGAAACTCAATTTGGTACTTGGTAGCAATTAAGCTAAAGGAAGCTTATCTTCAACTGGGCTCCCAAGATGTTTTTAAATTCAATTTTTGAATGCAGAAGGAAGATCGGAATACCCAGAGAAAAACCTGCAGAAGCGAGCATGGACTGAAAACCAAATGCACATAAAGCGCCTGGCAGGGAATCGAACCCGGGACCTCATTGATGCAAAGCAAGGGAACTACCGCTGCACTAACCAGCTAGGGACCATCGAACGTACCTTGTTATGTATGGTTTAGATGAAGGGGTACAGTAATGTAGGAAATGAAATCAGTAATTAAGATACAATTGGGAAAAAAACCTTATAAATGCATACTATGATTGGATCAGAGCATTTATAGTAGGAAGAAAAATGGCTTACAATATATCTCATTCAAGCTTTGAGATGGTGCTTGAAACCTAAAACATTTTTATATTCAAATCAATGCAAAATATATTACACAAGGCTTTGTTATATCACTTTCAGTGATTGAATACAAATGCATAAAGACTGATATTTGTGCCTGTGTAAGAGCTTTCCTTATGGCACTTACTTCTGTTGGCCACAGGCAGACTTGCTAACTAATAGGTTTACGTGAAATTTAAGTACTCTTGACAGAATATAGGAAGCAATTTTCAAAATGTGAAGTATGTTTAATGCTTTCTAGTGAGACTAATGCACCTTCCATAGCAAATATATAGTGTATGGAACAGCATTTAAAGAATTAGTCATTAACCTTCTCAAGCCCTAAATCGTGGGTT
This sequence comes from Ophiothrix spiculata, assembly GCA_000969725.1. Taxonomy (NCBI): domain Eukaryota; kingdom Metazoa; phylum Echinodermata; class Ophiuroidea; order Amphilepidida; family Ophiotrichidae; genus Ophiothrix; species Ophiothrix spiculata. Next base: position 20,329 of record JXSR01S014912.1, on the reverse strand, counting down.
CTATACATCTATCCCCATTTTGACAAACTCCATTGACACAGGGAAATTCATTCAGGATATCAGTGACATCTGGTCTTGCCATGATAGCATCTGCAGGGGTGGCTAGAAGTACAGAACAGATGCCACAGTGCCACACTCTGTTCTCCTGTCACCATTCTGACAAGTGGCAGATGCCACTGGTATATCTTAAGTGGCATAACACCCTGTGTAGGCTACAAACTATTGAGCCCAAGGAAATTATATAGAAGAATCTGGACTCGCCGGAATTTTAATTTGACTACCGAGTAAATCCTATGGGATGGCAGCCATGTTGGATTGTCGCTCAGGAAGGGCAAGTTATTTTATCTCCGGCATTTTATGTCTCTGAGTGCCACACTTCGAGAGTCTTCGGAAAGGATTAGCGGGAAAATTGACGTACTCTGATCAAAGTAACTCGCAATACACGCTACTTGAAATGCAGACACGGTTTGCGTGTGAAACAAAATGCACACGCTGTATAGGCGTTAATGCGATCTGCCTGGATATCGGGCAAAACTCCGAATATAATGAGCGACACAAGATGGCGGCAAATCAAGATTCCCCTATAAAATTTCCCTGATTTAACCTAAACCTTACCCTCAAATAAATCCTAACTATGAGTGTTCTATACACAAAACATATTATTTGCTATTCGTCTTCATCAAGACAGTAAAATGAAATCAAACTGAGATTTATCTTTCTTGAGAAAAAATGGTGTAAACTTTAATATGCCAAAGTAAAAACTGAAAGGAAATGATCAGGTTCCAAAGAGTCTACATACTCCAAAATCACAAATTTTAGGGAAAATGAGAAATTTGGTCTTAATCTATGTTCTCTTAAGAGGCATCCTGACTGCAGACAAAGTAGATAAAAAGGTATTAAGCAAAGTAAACTGGTATAAGTACTTGTGGTAAAGAAATGGCAGACCTTGGCTCCTCATAGAAATTATGTTCTCCACATCTAGGTCTGCATGATTTCAATAAATCATGTCCCAGCATCTTGGTCTGCTACTTGTAAGTAAAAACCAGACCATTAATCAAGATATTGCTTGACAGAGCATTAGCTAGAGTAATAATCTCATGCATCTAATGCGGAAGGGGGGGGGGGTTCTTAGTGACAAATGGTATACGGGGGTGCTCAAAGGTTTTGGGGTTTTTTTTTCGTAAATTTGGTATACTGATGGGTGGGTTTTTGTCACAGACACAATGCGCCCAAAATTGGGTGTATTTAGGAAAAGTTTGCAAAGAAAGCACCCAATTTTCCCTAAATTGGGTGTTTTTTAGAAAAATGGTATAGAGATGGGTCTCAAAATCACATTTTTGGAGGTATAGAGATGGTCAAAATTCTGAAGTCTACTTTGAGCATTCCCGTACAATTTTTTTTAAGAACATCCCCCCCCCTGGATTTAATGATTTAGGAGATCGTGATTGCAGGAATCAGTTTCAAAATGGCTGCCTTAACTTGATATATTTTGGGAAGCAAACACTCTTTGTAAATTATCAAATTGTTGTATAAACCGATTCTTGAATAAATGTTTTCATATATATTGTGTGTTATTGTATTGAATACAACAGTAAATGTGTCCGGTGGATGCGCTAACAAAAGATACATATGTAGTGCTTTGGTGACTTATTCCATTGTCCAAAAATGCAACGCTTGAGAAGTAATCAGGACAAATCACTTGTGTGATCCATACTGACTGATCCGACTCTTTAAGTTCAAGTTCAGATAAGTTCTGATTGAAGGTTTATGTGAACAGCCCTGATATGTAATCACTGTGTCTTCAATTAGTGACACATAGGGGTAATCTACGAGTGCGAATCCAGATGAAAGCACATCTCCGTAAACCACTTTGCAGTAGACTGCGGCTATACGGGCATCGGATCCAGATTTGCTGTTCAGTACTCCACATACGGTCTACGGAAATGCGGATCTCAGATCTGAATCTATGAGATGCGTATATATCTGGATCTGCTATCCATGTATATAGATTGTTCCATACAACGATAATACTATGGTCACATATAGAAAGAGTAGTCGGCCGAGCTGTCACACCACAGAAGACAAAACCTAACCACCCTGTTAGAGCTCACAGGAATACACCTCAAGCCCGGACCTCAAGGTTAACTCTGGAGTAGGTTTTGTCTGTTGTGGCCTCCCAGCTCGGTGGACTACTCTTCCTATATGTGACCAAGCCATAAGTCCATGTTGGCAACTGGCCCAATAGATTTTGATCAACTTTCTTAACAGTTTAATTCCTGGTCTGCTCTCATACTTTTGAGTCATATGCACATTTGGAATTTCATGAAGGAAGAAAATTTCTGGTAATTCTGTACAGCTAACAGACAGCTAACTCACTTAGGGACATACCGTACTTTTCTATATTGACGCACAGGTGCCTTTAAACGAGAACAAATAAATTCTGGACTAACATGACTAGCGCCACCCTTTATTAAACTACTGTTTATTAAGGATACGTGAATAAACATGCGTTTTTCTCTATTTATCTATTAGAAATCGTCTGTCAGTGTCGGCTTGTAATGAATAATCGATTTGATTGTCGTGGTATTTATCAATGTTTTCGAGCTGGTTATTCTACATTCAATGAATGAATGTGAACAAGTGATCTTTATTCCTTTAGTAAATGAATTAGTCTGCAACTTGCATTTTTTCTCAATTCCTTTATTTATTTGTCAACCTACAGGGTTGAATTGGGCAGGTTATTTTATTTTTTGGTGGGACTGTCCTATAATAGAAGTGATTGCAGTGATGATACGGCATTGTCACGCGTTACCAATAGCTGTTAATTCAAGTTGTGCAACCTCTGATAACTGGCAAACATTTGAAGATCTCTCCAT
>JXSR01S014911.1:40129-57512 GCA_000969725.1 Ophiothrix spiculata | reverse complement strand
TCAAGGAATTGAAGAAAAATGCTCAAAAATTGTAGAATTTATAGGAGGTTCCAGGTTTGAAATTAACTTGCTAAGAAGTATGTTTTGACTTTGAAAAATTATGGTTGTCCGCCGGACAACCGCAGGATTAATTTAGGTTGTCCGGCGCTAGATTTGGTTGTCCCGGGCAACTGGACAACCAGAATTTCGAACGCTGCCAGGCAGCCTGCTTCGCGCGCTGCCTGGTCTCCTTGCTGGGTCCTTGGGAGGGGCGATCAGAGGAACGGTGCTAGTTCTAAGCCTGGTATCTCCCCTGTAAATCTATGGGGTCAACACAAAATACATTACAGAGGTTAATGTCACTCACTTAAAATTAAATTATACTAATGTTAACTTTAGATCTTATTACACCTTAAACTTTGATCACCTATTGATAAGTCTTGTCAATAAACGAGATTTTATAAAATGTATTCCCTTTTTTGAAAATTATAATCAAATCCATTTCGGATGAGCACATGTGTTGATAAAAGTAAAGACCCGATTACTTAAATAAAATTCTGTGTTACAAATTGCACGATTTCTGTGTTTTCCGTTTTCCACAATAAAACACTTTAAAGTGAAACCAAACGACACGTTTTTAAACTTGTTTTAAAACAAATATCAACACCTCTCAGGGACGGGTACATGTGTAAGAGGTGATTTACGATTGATACTCACGCCATAAATATAACATCGTCATATGAAATAAGGGTGTGTTTTTTTTTCAATTCGACGTTGTAATCCTTGAATTAATGCTAAAAAAGTCTGACTTATGGTTAAATCAACACAAACTTTTACACTATATTTCACTACTTTGTGACATTTTTTAAATTTCCCTGAGCAACCTTAAGTTCCTGTTTTTTTGTATCACTGAAAATTTGTGGCTTTTAATAGATAAAACCCCATCATAATCAACAAATTTATAAGATTTGTTACTCGAATACACTTTTATTTAATCTTGTCAGCAGATTTAATAATTCTTTAATTCGTGCTATTTAAAGTTAGCATGAAAATGATCAAGTGTAAGTTGATTATTGAAAATGTGCATTAAACCAAAAAGCAAGATATGACATGGCTTAAAAAATGTCTCTTGTTTTTCATCTCCCCAGCAATAGTAATCCAAACGATTAAGGGACCCACAGGAACATTGGCAACTAGGGCTAAACCACCTAGGTCACCGAGAATTACTAAATGTAGCTCAGACGATAAAGTATCACCAGGGAATCGCACAGGTAAGGATTCTCTTCTCTCTCTGATACCCTGGTCACATAACCTTGCAGCGAGGTTACGATGTGTTTACGGCGTCATACCAACATACACCGATTGGACACCGGCCGGTGTCCAACCGGACACCGACAGAAGTCCGACCTGTGTCTGTGAGCCGTATAGACGCCGTAAGCATGCCGCAAGAATTTAATTCTGAGTTAAAACCCTGCGGCTTGTATACGATGTCTTCAGTTATGGTCACATAACCACCGGCGTCCGACCGGGCATCGCAAGCATTAATTCACCGGTGTCATACCGGCGTTGCAGCTTCTTGTGGCTTATGTGACCAGGGTGTGATCAGTACCACCTAGGTCGCGGAGAATTACTAAGTGTAGCTCAGACGATAAAGTATCTCCACTTTCCACTTCCCTCGCTTTGCACCAATGAGTCCCAGGTTTGATTCCTGGTCCTGTCGCTGTATTTTGGTTTTCAGTCCATGCTCGCTTCTGCAGGTTTTTCTCCGGACACTCCAATCTTCTAGCATCTAAATCTGTAATAATTGTCATCATTGTCTGCTCCACCCAGGTTATGGGAAGCTGCAAAAAGGTAGATATTACAATCTCAGTACCGATAGGATGTGCTGTGAATTTGGACTGTGAACTCCTGCACCTGTTGCATGATATACATCCAAAGCGGGAAAGCCTTTACTTTCACCTTAATTTATGGCATTAGGATAAAGGTGGTAACCTTATGTACCTTTACCTTCACCTAAACTTTGGTGCCATAAGTTAAGTCACATATAAGGTTAAGTTTTACACATGGTTCAATAAATACAATTAAATCTGCAATGCAGATATACCCTGGGGGTACTCAATAAAATTTTGGTAGGTATGTGTCGCCCGGGTTTTCCAACTTACAGTCTTGCAGTGGTGATTTTTGGTCAAAAATCATGGAACTGAGAGGTTTTTTTTTTTCAAGTTCAGGTCTTATGAACTGTTTTTTCCCCAGAACTGAATATTGGCAACTATTAGGTTGAAAACTATGGAAACACATTTTGGGGCCACTCTCTTTGATAATCTTGAAATGGGCATCTTGGGAGTGGAAGAGGACCCCTGAAAAGGGGGACTTGAGGGCAAAACACACCTGTACTTTTATCAATGTAAGTGAGCTGCCCTTTGAGAATTCTTAAAGAAACTTGATCCATTGAATGAGAGAGAGCTTGGTTTAATGATATTTAGTTTAACACATAGTTCCATAAATACAGTTGAGTGTACTATGCAGTTACACTACAAATCGTCATGTGAGTGCAAGAAAGTCGTATCTGTAATAGCTGCCATTTGTCATTAGTTTGGACACTGTGTAATCTCCAGTTCTTGGGTCGGTGGTTCTTGAAATGGTTCTTCAGGTGACACCATAAGACAGGGAAATTTTGAGGGATTTATCACATGCTTGTGACAAGGCATAAAGTAAATAAAACTTTGGGCAGCCATTGCAGAAACGACTTTCTTGCACTCACATGACGAAATGCCACTCACAGGATTGAAACCCACAACACTCAATGCCTGATGGTAAAGAGTCGGGGACTTGTACCACTAAGTCATGTGTGTCCCTTAACCAACATTCTTCCTTGCTGGGAAGGTAACAGATCCCCTCCACGGAGTTTGGCCCAATTGCTTGGAAAGAGAGATAGGCATTGCGACCTGTGCAATAGGCAGGAGTGGACATCCGGGACGTTTGTCCAAATAGCGCGGTGAAAACATTTGCCGACTTCCCATTCAACTCAATGGAGGAAATACCGGTTCGCGGAAACTTTTATTGATTTTAGAAAATTGTAAAAATATTTTGATTACAAAATCATGAGATGTGTGGTATTTAAATCACAACAAAATGACAAACAGCTCATCATTTCACAGATTTTCGTCTGGAAGAAAATGAAGGGATGCCTGGCTGAAGTATTGATTGTTTTCACCGCACACGAAGTTCAACGCAAGTTATATTTAGATCATTGTACTGTGTATGCCCTGCGTATGATGTAGATCCGCTTTCGCCTATACAGGCCAACCCTTTACCATTTTGCAAAACGGGTATACTTTACTTCATTTGAGAATTTTTGAAGAGAAATTCAATCCATTGAATTAGAGCGCGAGCTTAGTTAATTAAAAGGCTTCTAAGAATTATTAAGTCGCCTTTTCTCTGTTAATGATATCATTGCTTTAGATGCTATAAGTTAATTCACACAAGAATAAATACATTTAGATATACCATGCATGAATACTTAGGGATTTAAGTAAGTAATATAATCTATTGAGACTTTGAATTTATGAAAAGGCTTGAATTTAGTTACTTTGTTGTTGAGCAGTAATAGTATCTTTATTCACACGTAACTTTTCACATGGGTCATCATTAAAAGACCTTATCCAGGCCCCCAACCAGAAGTTTAAAAAAAGGGTGACGACCAGTGTTCCCACTTAAGGTTTTGAGCTTGTACCAATTTGACCAAACTTGAAAAGGTGCTTGCACTTAAGTCACTAGCTAATGCTGAAAATTGGCTAAATAAGCATTTTTCAGCTCTTGCTTTCAATTTCAAAATGTTTGTTTTGGTTGCCCCAAAAGTAATAATACCCGTTTCAAAAAATGAGAAGGGTTTTTAATTTTTTTGTAGTTTTTTACTTTAAAATAGCTATTCATTGTTTGAAGCCTAATGCAGATGCAGTGGGAGTATTCAACCATCGTACCTGTATGAGTTATATTACTGAGCTGAAAAATGCTTATTTAGCCAATTTTCGGCATTAGCTAGTGACTTTAGTGCAAGCACCTTTTCGACTTTGGCCTAGTATGAGTTATATCAGTAATATAACTCATACCAGGTACAATATTTATGTCAGAATCCCCCCAAAAGAGCTTAGCAACAGGCTTACAACCAGGGGTTAACCAGGGGTTAAGAGGGAAGCCTCCACCCCCCCCCCCTGTCTTTAAAAAAACTCCATAAGTTAATAACAAAACATTCACCTCTCATTACTTCCGTAAAAATTGGTTGAGGATTCACTTTGAACAAATAAAAAAATAATAATTAAAAAAGCACACGATACATCGTCCTCTCTTTTTGCAAGTTTTGATGTTAAATTGACATCAAATGCCTAAAGGTCCTTGACGAGGTCGATGGTAAGTTGAATACTCCCACCTTTTCAATTTTGGCTTAGTATGAGTTATATTACTGACAGAGTAAGATATTATGGTTTCCTTATAATAAAAGTTTTCTTTTTTGTAAAGCAGATGGACTAAAGTTGACCCGTTTGAGTCCATGAGTCGTTGACCTGAAATCAAGATGGCACTCTCAGTGCGGTTGTTTCTTGATCTTTGACTAATTTTTTTTGAAATTTCTGATCCAAAATGATATTAACCATCTGTTACCATATGTTTTTTACATCAGCAAATTTTAGTTAGGCTTTCCCAAAATATTTTGTACCAAAAATGCATATTTTAGCCTTTGAGCTAAAACCAAATAAACATCACCATTGTTTTCAGCAAATCGGAAAATTTGTGCTAAATTAGCGCAATATTTTGGAGAAAAATTCAATGATTGTATAAATTTGATTTAAAATTTTGGTGATTTAGTATAGAGATGGGTCTGTTTTTCCATGAAAATCATCTGTTTGGGTGGTATTTCAAATTTTCCAGCGGCACACCCATACCAAAACCAAAGTTACCCCATCAGGCGCAAAATGTCACAAAATTTGAACCATTTTGTCATTTAAACATTGAAGACACATGAAACCCCTTTTATATTATTCATAATAAGATACATAAAATGCCAAGCAATATGGACCATTTTGTGTTTTATCATGTTTATAAAAAAAAACCATAAAATGTCATACAATATGGCCCATTTTGATATTTATAATCTTCAACACGAAATGTCACATAATATGTTCCATTTTGCAATTACAAAAACACTAAAGTCACAAATTAATGAAATTTGTTGAAATGACACACACACAAACTCTGTGCAGTGATTTCGTTCGGTCATTATATAACAGGTAGCTGAAGTGTCTAATATAGGTAAATATAATTATAAGATTAATTATGCAAATCATATGCGTAGTTACTTAAAACTGTTTTAATACTTCAAAGCTAACGTCAGCAACTTATATTCCAAGTGTGAAGTCAAAATATTGAACGGTTGTGCAGTTCTGTGTTAAGAGATCTAATACGATGGTGGGAAATCAGGAAAATACAGCTAATTAAGTCATTAATTATGCAAATTAGTCACTTTCTGATGTGTAACTGTAAATTTTAAAGTTTTTGTCTTGAAGAACATGATGTTAGCAACATACTCTGAAAGTTTGAAGCTTGTACAATAAAAACTTTCAAAAATATGATCCAAAATTTTTGTTTTGACAGTACTTTCTTGGTGCCATGCCAATATAAAGAAAATAAAAGAGTTGACCTTTGACATCTGTTCTCCAATATAGCATAATGAAACTGCCTGAAAATCGTAATTTATCCGCAATAGAAGGTCCAATTTCAAAAATTCAAAAAGATTTTAAAAGCTGAAAGTTCACTTTTTCATCATATAGAGAAATATTATGTATTTTCAGTTAGATAATTTTGACCTGAAGTGCCTAATAACTGGTGTTATCTCAGATAAGGTATTCATTTAAACAAACTTGGTCCGATTTTTCAAAATTTAGTTTTTCAATGTCATAAAATATCACCACTTAAGAGGTCTAAGTTTCAAATTCCAGCTGAATCGGTCAAACCGTTTTGATTGTGGCAATTCTGTATTTCAGAGCTGCCTATAAGTTACTGTGTAAAATTAATTATAGTTACCATAAGAAGACACATTTTCATATATATATCTAAAATGGATCATAACTGAACTGTGAAATTTCACATGGGTTATGAGAAAAATATGAGCAATATTTTGGTATGAAAATCTCAAAAAGTTTGAAAAATAGTTGAGGCAATCGGACCATGCTCCTTTAAATAGGCGAGGTATCAGATAGGACTTTATTTAATTTCTCACACGGTTATCTTGTTTTAAACTTTGAGCTCACACCATCACTTGAGCACATATGTGACTGTCCATCCCAAACCAGCCGTAAATGCAGCATCTTGCCATTTCAACTTTTTAAAATATTTGCAAAGACCATGTTATAAGGATTAAAATGACACTTCAATGAAGTTCATTTGATTTTCAGAAGTCGAGGTATGGTCCATCAAAGGTTGTCAAGGAGTAAAAATGGATAACTGAGATAAACGCATCCAAAGATCAGTTAACCCTATATTTCCTGTTGCTTGTCCTCAGAATATACAGATTTATATACCTCATATATAGATTCCTGTCCTCTGATTGGTTAAAAGTGAGAGCATGGATTTAACTAGGCCCTATAAATTTACTATGCCCGGGGCATAGCATTCACTATGCCCGTTCAATGTATTTTGCGTCGTGTAACTCGAGCTTTACGCGCGCGACTGTAAGCATTCATGGTCAGACACGCGCTGCAGTGCGTGAGCTAGTTATCTTGGGCGCACTGAATACGACGCGATCAGCACTGTAAGGAGAAACAAATATCGTAAATTATTATCGAGCGCTTGGAGTGCTTAACCAACCAATGGACAAAAATCTATATATTCGGTATATAAAACGAATATTGACTGCTTTTTGTTCGGGTTATGGTTAAAATTATTTCCCCTCGATGATCTCAAAACCATGAATATGCCCTCAGCTTCGCTTCGGGCATATTCATGGTTTTGAGATCACCTTGGGAAAATAATTTAAACCATGCCCCTTAAAGCAGTCAATATTTGTATAATATTTCATATTTCCAATCATTTTCTCAAAATGAAACTGAGTATATATGATCCGATGTTCTAGACAAAGACTAGTTGGCAGATGGCTTTCTTGAGCTATATAGTTTCTTTTACAAACTGTTGATATTCTGGTACAGTACGATATGTCAAATATATGAATTGGCATGAAAGAGTAAAAAGCTTGACTGCGAAGTGAAGAAATGATTATCCAGCAAAAAAAAAAAGGACGAGTGCTTACACTAATGCGCAGTTATAGTCGCGACATACTTATGCGTGCGGTGTATGTGAGACAAATCTTTTTTTTGGCCTAAACCCACTTTGGAAACTTCATTGTGTATTGCTGGTAATAAAATATTTGGTTTATTTTTGGCAGAGAATTACTAAAAATATTATTTTTTGTATTGCATTTTAACCCTTTTATTCATATCCATGATTCCCTGGGAATTTAGCCTTGAGGGGAGCACTCAGTTCCTTGATGTACACATATGTGAATAAAGGTTTTCAAAATACACCCTAAGCTTTTTTTTCTTGAAATAGTAAAGTTGAAGTCAAAACCAAAGTTTCTATTTGCTAACAGCTGTGGTGCCCATCTCCATTTTCCACTGTACTGTGTATTTTTGTAGGGATGTGCCACTCCCACACCAAGGAGTCTGATTTACCTTCCCATAATTTTTTACATACTAGTAGTCACTTCTGTCAAATGGATATAGAGGGAAAATGTGGGCAAAGAATCTTGCTCAAGGACTTATCACTGCGATGGCCATGCCAGGGATTGAACCAACAACCTCTCGATCACATTTCTAATGCTCTAACCAGTCGCCACAGTGCTCCACATAAATTCCTTGAAAAAAATTGCCCCCAAACTAGGATTTATTGTAATTGTGTCTAACTTTTTACCCTATCAAATTAGACTTTCTTTTTACTAAATATGTTTTGTTCAGAAAAATGACCACTTTTTTCTTGGTTTCAGAGTTTTGTTTATGCATATGTACACCAATATAATTTATGACCCCGTGCACAAGTTTAGCCTGCGGCAGTTGGTTCAGTGCCACAGTCAATTAACATTTCCAGGTATTCAGCCATTATTGGGGATTCGTGCAGTCAGCCAAACACTTGATTGATTTCATTCAGTTTGTTCAATTAGATTATTGTATAAGTGTTATTTTTTGCGTACATTTATTTTCACGTTATCCGCACTAGGTCATCTGGCACAAAAATAAATGTACCACGAAAAATAATGTTTACGTACCGCGCACAACAATATATTTTCTCAAGGCTCAAGCACAAAAATAAAGTTGTGTGAAATTATTAGAAATAGCTGTTTGGGAAAATTATTGTGCGCAAAAATATACAAGTTTACATAATTAATCATGTGATCAGTTACTAATGGAGGGGAATTCCCTTTTACCAATTTGTATTATTCTCACAAAAAATAGGTCAGGCAGTGCATTATTGATGGCTGGTAAAACAATGACCCAGGCATGTATGACGATTGTGTGGTTAAATCAGAGGGGTATTTTATTCAGAATTCAGAACCATATGGAAAACTCAATCAATTTTAAATAATGACAGTTTTTCAATGATGCATATAATGTAATGGTATGAAGTAGTCTGGATAATGATTAAACGTTTCATTCTGATTCCGATTCTGATTTATTTCAATATCATGCATATATACATAACAACATACAGGTAAAAAACAAAAAAATGATATTGCAGACATAATTTAATAGGCCAATAAGGCTTGAGACAAATATGCCCCAGAAAAAAAATGATAACAAACAAATCATCGGTCACGTCACATACTGTTCTATATGACAAAAGACGCATTTCGAGAAAATCGCATTTGAAAATTCGTACGTAGACTTTGTGTCATAGAAGAGCCTTTGCACTTAAGTGTTCTTCTGATACTAATATTTTTAAAAGAAAATACTTCAAAGTTTTATTATGTTTAATTTCAAATAAAAATACTACTTAAAACCCTATTTAATATAGATTTGAACTTATAGATCTCTATGTGAAAACGCTTTTTTACATTTAGCGATCTTTAAGTACAGTAATTGAATTACTGTTCTATATGATATAGATCTGTATGTGAAAAAATTCATCGCGTAGTTGAAATAGCACACCATATAGATCTGTATGTGATGCGTTTACGCTACACTTTTGTTTAGGCTAAATTAAAGTCTGTAACTTGGTAGATATGAAGGAATCATCAATATATCAATGGAGACAAATTTTCTCAAAAAAGTCAAAAATGTCATATAGAACGGTATGTGATGCGACCAACGAAATATATTAAAACAAAACAATAAAATAAAAATGTACTAAGCAAATATTAAACAAAGAGAAACATAAAAAATACAAGACAGTGCCCAAAACAATGGTGTTTGGGGCTGAGGGCTTCAACCCCCTCCCAAGTCACAGGAAAAGTCGGGAATAGGCAAGAAGTGGGGGCGAAAAGAGGCAGTCGGGGGGGGGGGGCAAAAGGGGCAACAAATTGGTGTAAACGTTTTAAATTTTTTTATGAAAAAGTTACTTTGTACCCATTGTTTGTTAAGATATATGAAAGTCTGATTGATATGAGCTGTTTTTGCAATTATGAGACTTTTTAAAAACAAATATATTTGCTTGTCAATTTTCAAAAGCTACATCCAAAATATTTTGGATGTACCTTTTGGGCCTCATATGTCAATTACCAGCCAGCAATTTAGTCGGAGGAACTCCATATCTATGCCCCCCAGTCAAAAATACCAAAATAAAAGTAAATAGTCAAAAACAATCCTAACTGAATTGGCAGAGCACAATTCTTTTTCAAAAAAGAATGTCCTTGCTATGGTTATATTTTTATTTCTGAAATTCAACCTGTTTTATTGGCTATTCTGAGAGCCTCTGTAATTCTAGCTTAGGGTTGTTTTGGATAGTCCATTCATGCACAGATTTGGGCTTCCCTCATGTCTAGACCCCCTTCAGAGTCAATTGCCCATTTCCACCCCCTAGTTGAGAAATTTTGGCCCCACATTCCTACCGAGTCCTATAGGGAGGTTTCACGTTTAAAATGGGTAACCTGTTCCGGAGCTGGTAAATCACTAGATAAGATTTATTGCACCCATTACTCAAAATAATGTATGCCCATCCATTATGAGACGATAGATGACAGGCAAAACAATAAATATTATCTTTTATTCTCATTCTTAGGAGTGATTCTTTGTAATTTGAGACATTATATGATCAAGAATGAAGTCAATTATTTCCCAAAAAAGAAGAGACATCATCATTGTAAAAACGTACACCCCTATTCAAACATAAAGCATGCCAATTCAAGTAAAGACGTGCGCGTCAGATATGTGCGTACATCTACAACGCGCGGGCCCACTGCGCGTAATGCTGACGCACTGTCATATGTGATGACTCACCCCGAAAAGGGTGACTTTGCGACAGAACACTTTTCGAGAAACTGGCGAAAATAAGTAGCAGAAAATAATAAGAATTTCCAGAAGATTTTCTGTTGCAGAATTTGATTGCCTTGATCAGTGTCATTTTAAAGCTTAGAAAATGCTGCAACAGATGAAATGATAAAATGAAAATTGATATCATCTGCAAAGTCCCCCTTTTCGGGGTGAGCCATCACATATATTATCTCATAATGGATAGCCAATTATTCCTTATAAGAAAGTGAATTCACACTCATTGACCAAGAATTGGCATTAATTAGCAACAGAGTACTGGTATTCCATACAAAGCATGGGTTTAAATAATAAGCCAAAGAATCACGGAGGAGCATTCATCTGGATTTGCAGCTGGACCCGTAAATTTATTTTGTTTCATTTATCTCGTACAGGGAACAATGGTCAGATTCAGCTGTGGCAGTTTTTATTGGAATTGTTGACGGACAAAGATTCACTAGATTGTATATCATGGGTTGGAGAGAACGGAGAATTTAAGCTGAATGATCCGGAATTGGTGGCGCAACGCTGGGGAGCACGCAAGAATAAACCTTCCATGAATTATGAGAAGCTCAGCCGAGCTCTTAGGTATGTGAGATTATATATTTGGAAAGTTATGTTTTTCAAACCCCAAAAATAGTATTTAAAGGGACTAGCCTAGATTCCACCTAAAATTAAATATTTATGGAAATGCTCTAAACAAAGCTTAAAAGTATAGTAAAATCGAAAAAAGTGCAAAAATTTACACATATGGCTCAAATTGAGAGAGAATTAATATGCAATATATCATTCTTTGATGGTGGTGTGTTTCCTAAAGCCTAACTTTTGTACCTCAGATGGATTTACCAGATAAAAGATCAAACAAAGCTCCTGGAGATAATTCAAAACATATTAAAAGGGAAACAATTTCATCAAAAATGATTTGTTTGGCCATCACAAGAGTAAAAACAAGATTTTTATCAGTTTTCAAACTAGAAACACTGTTTTCACACCACTTTTTGTCACCGGCGACAAAAATTAAAGTAGGTAAAGATTTGCTATTTTCTCCAATGTTCCTCAAAATCATGGAAAACCACTTGTAGGTTATATTATTATAAACATGTTCTATCGATTTAAGTAAAAAAATATGCAGGTAAAAAGTTAGTGGGAAGAATTTAGGCCAGTCCCTTTAACAGTGAAATATTAGGGGGCCAATATTAGTTCCTGTCAGGAACCTTGTTCACACATCATAACGGGCTCAGCTCAACAGTACCTTAAAGCAATACCATAAGATTTTGATGAAAAATTGCTTTGAGAATCTACAGCCTAAAATGAAGGAATTAGACGTGGAATCAAAAAGTGTTTTCAAGTGTATTTTTTTCAAAAAACTGGTTTTGCCACCGGAAAATGTATAAAGAGCACATGCATGCTTTCCTGTACTAATACATGCAGAATTAAATTCGCGATCCCGAATTTAATTCAACAAACAGCTAAAACAGAAAAAGTAAGCATATTTAAGCCAAATTGTTTGGAGGGTATTAATATCTACCAAAAATAAACCCAACAAGCTAAAAAAATCAAAGGTCTTAAGTGACAGGGTTGTTTCATTTAACCACTTTACAGTATTGCTTCCCCTTCCCTGTGGAAACAGGTTGGGAACAAACCGTGTCATCATTTGCCACTTATAACATTTTCAGGGGTGTGAGAGTTCCTATTTTTTAGCTGATTTCCTCATTTTTGAAAATTTTCTTGTGTTAAAATTTCAGCTTTTTTATTCATTTTCAGCCCGTTTTTGACCTTTTTCCTGACTTTACGACGCCTTTCCTCGTTTTTGTTAACTGGCCTCTCACACCCCTGAATTTTTAGATATTTTTAATGAATGTTGGATGTAAATGAAAATCCTGGTTCTAATATGATTCTTCCTTTTCCTTTATGTTCCAGATATTACTATGATGGTGACATGATTGCAAAAGTTCATGGCAAAAGATTTGTGTATAAGTTTGTTTGTGACCTACAAGGCCTATTAGGCTATACAGCAGCAGAATTGGACACACTTGTTAAAGACTGCAGACAGAAAAAATTGGATAGACTGAGAGGTAGCCATATTAGCCAAGTCACCATTCTCAAATAGGACAATATATACAGGGGATTTAAGGTGAACTATGCACCCCGCGTCTTTGATTTACAACGCCTAAGTTTTGGTTATACAGCTTTGCAGAACTGGACACACTTATCCAAGATTGCAGACAGAAAACTTGGACAGGCTTAGAGGAAGTCATATTAGCCAAGTCACAATTATCAAATAATGAATACGGGATTTATAGTGTATTATAATACCTCATATATAGATTCCTGTCCTCTGATTGGTTAAAAGCGAGGGCCTGAATTTAATTAGGCCCTATAAATTTACTATGTTTAGGCATGCCCAGGCATATTTTTCAATAGGCCCGCTCAATGTATTTTGCTTCTCGTAACTCGAGCTTTACATGTGAGACTACAAGCATTCATGGTCAAACACGTACTGCAGTGCGTAAAAGCTTGTTATCTTGTGCGCACAATACAACCCGGTCAGCACTGAAACAAATATCGTTAATTATCATCGGACACTTTGAGTACTAAAATGGTTCTTTTAACCAACCAGAAGACAAAAATCTATATATTCTGTATATAAAACAAATATTGGCTGCTTTTTGTTTGGGCATATTCATGGTTTTGATATCACCTTGGTTATAGCCATGCCCCTCAAAGCAGTCAATATTTGTATATTCATTACTATACTATGCACACTTTATTTCAAGTTCCTCTCCGATTAACAAGGCTTATTGGAAGATTTGGATATACAGAACTGGACACACTTGTTAAAGATTGCAGGCAAAATATAATTTGCCAAGTCAACATTCTCAAATAGGACAATGAATACAGGGCATTCATTGTGCACTGCTCAGCCCTAACTTTGATTTATGAGGCTGTTAAGATATACAGAACCAGAACTAGACACATCAAATATTGCCGACAAAAGTGGATAGACTTAAATGGAGTCATTTTATCCAAGTGACAGTTCTCAAATAGAAGATATTTTCCGGTGCATGGTGCATGTCAATTTCAGACTGTATTTATTTGACATGACTCAGAAAATATTTCACTTTTTGTCTCGCCTGAAAATTTTTCAGAAAGAGATATACCATTCCTTAAAACTGTCCGCCGTTCGCCGTCCGCATTTCTTGTCCGGAGCAAATCTCGGAAACCGTATGCCCTATGTAGATGATATATGGTGAGTGGGAAGGGTTGAAGCTGAACTGGCGCTGCGTACAATTTGAACGCAAACTATGCATATGAAGTACCTAATTTGCATAATTTATGCGTAATTTTTAATTTTAAGTATATCTCCTAAACCGTAAGGGCTATGGTAATGAAACTTGGTGACATGAAGGGGTTCGGGATTAGCTCACGCGACGCGCCTTTTGGGGGGTGCGGTGAAGGTCATTCAAGGTCAAAAGGTCATTTGAGGTCAATTTTTTAAAATTGTTCAAAAAGTTGACCTAAGGTCATCCGAGGTCATTTTGAGGTCAAGCTCATAACTCATTAACCCCTGACCCCACTTGGATTAGAAAATGAATTTGTCTTCCGGCAGCTCGAAATTTAGCAGTGGTTCGTTTCCGTCAAAATCAAGCATACAATTTATTCCGTAGCAAAAAATAAGGTAACGGAGCATCGGGTACCACAGCCCCGATTTCAGCTGAATTTCGAGCTGTGAAAAGACACATTCAAATTAGACCATAGAAAGTACTTGACCCAAGGTCAAGGTCAGTCATGGTCAAAAGGTCATCTGAGGTCAAATTTCCAAAATTGTTCAAAAAGTTGACCTGAGATCATCAGAGGTCATTTTGAGGTCAAGCTCATAACTCCTTAACCCCTGACCCCACATGGATTAAACTTAGACCAAAGTACTGTACCCAAGGTCAAGGTCAAAAGGTCATCTGAGGTCAAATTTCCAAAATTGTTCAAAAAGTTGACATGAGGTCACCCGAGGTCATGTTGAGGTCAAGGTCATAACTCATGAACTTCTGACCCCACATGGATTAAACTTATACCATAGAAAGTACTTGACCCAACGTCACTCCTACCCTATCCTACTCCACCCCACAACTAAATGATGATTAAATAGGCGGTTGATACGCAGGCGAGACTACTGGTTCGCGAACCATCTTGTTATGAGAACCTGTCGCAAAGAGGCAGAGGCATGGTCATATCGGGTATGAGGCTAGTATATATTTGCTATAGACCGCTCCTAAAATTGGCATATTTTTGCAGCTGAGGGATATCGGCACTCATAACTAGGCTCAAGGACTAGCCAAGTATCATGTTATCATGATATCATGTGATGTATCGTGACTGATTCTGCCAGACTTAATGCATCACGTGATACCATACTTGGCCTCATCATGAGTGCCGACTCGGATATCACTCGGCGGCAAAAATATACCAAATGGTGCCAAATCCCTTTAATATAGATTGGTCTCAAACCTTTACAAAATAATACAGGCTAATGTTTTGATTAGTCAATTAGCACACTGAAGTTGAAGGAGATATTCAACCCAAATTGAGGGCTATTCAGTCTGAAAATGTTACACTTTACAACTTTCAAAGTTTCAATTAAAATTTCAATTTGAAGTTTGGTATAAGTATAAGGGTCAGTTTATACTTCTTTTTGGGCTACCAAATATTTTGTGCAGCAAGTCTTCATTATTACATTAATTCCAATACATCTTCTAATCAATAATAGATGCTTGGTGTTGTAAATGGCCAAACATTTGTGACCTATCATATCGTAAGGTACCTTATGGTCGGCATAGTAAATTACGAGATACAGCCATTAAAGCTCAGCATAGTCAAAAATCACGTTCAAGGTAGAATTTCTAAAACATTACCTTTGAAATGTATTCTATCATATTAATCAGGTTCCAACATCCAAAACATAAGACAAATGTTTTAAAAACCGAGATAAAAATCCTTTCTCCATTCAAGTTTTACCAGTACAGAAACTCTAAACTCGATTTTCTCATAACTATATATAGTATGAATATAGTTTTCTGAATCAGCCTGATGCCTTTTACCAATTTGGATGTAACTTTGCAATTGAACATCCAATAACCAGAAGTAAAGCGTCATTTGGGGACCCTTAAGGTTCGATATGATGGGTCAGATTTGACATCAAATACAGTACAAACTGGTGTATTGATTTTTCATCACAAAGCCTCCATTAATATTAGAAGATGCATTGTATTGGAATTATATATCAGATTATAAGATAACAAAGACTTGTTGTACCAAATATTTGGTAGCTCAGAATAAATCTAAACTATCCCATGTGATTTTTCCCAATGATTTTTTTATTCATTGTAAATATTGTAAACTAATGAATCAGACAGTCAGACTGACCATGACAATGAAAATAAATCAATAACAAAACATTTTTTTTTGTTAACCGTTCATTTTAATTGATTAAAATGGTATCATTAGACAAAAAAAACACTGTTTTGCAGGGCAGGATAAGATAACAAAGACTTGTTGCACCAAATATTTGGTAGCTCAGAAGAAATCTAAACTATCCCATGTGATGTTTTCCAATGATTTTTTTATTCATTGTAAATATTGTAAACTAATGAATCAGACAGACAGACTGACCCTGACAATGACAATAAATCAATAACGAAACATTTTTTTTGTTAAGATTCATTTTAATTGATTAGAATGGTATCATTAGACAAAAAAAACCACTGTTTTGCAGGGCAGGCAGACCTTTCCAAGTAGGGTCGGGTCAATCAGGCAATTTTGCTTCTTTTCTGGAAATTAAAAGGGGCCTAACCCCCTAAAATATGAACAGATTGAGAAAACAAAAATATAATCAATTTGAAAAAAGAGCTCAATTTTATTATTTTTTGGTTATAAGAAACAGCTAATTTTAAATAATTTTTACTGAACTAAAAAGAATCTTCCAAAACGTAAAATCTTGGTGGTTCAGGCCTTCAAAACAGGGTTTCACAATTTATTCATTTCCTATATGAATGGTTATATGAGGATCTCTCAGGGAGTTATCATTTGTGTAAAGACTTATATGAAGAGAATAAATTACCATTTTGCTCAGGAGCTTTGTTCATTTTTAATGGCATTAGGTATGATCTACTTGGCTATAAAAACTTGTTTGAATCAAATAACAAAGAAAGACCTTAATAGAATAAAAAGAAAAGAAAACAAAATCATATCAATTGTTCTAAAAAGACAATTTTCAGCCAAATTCATTTCTTGGGATTCTGTCAGCAGTATTTTTATTTTCCTTAAGTTTGAAATTCCAAATGTATGCCTGTTAATTTAAAAGTGAACATTATTCTTTAGGAAGGTTTATATACTTAACAAAATGATTTCTTCATTAAAATATATTGTTAGTAACAAAGAAGTTTAAATTTTAAGAATTTAGTAATTTATTGCTAAAAACACTATCACTGAATTTCATTCTCCGTAGAATGGAAAATTCAAAGCACAAACAATTGCCTGTTTTACTATAAATGTTCAAGTTCAAGCATGGATTTGGATATTACAACATGTATTTATTTATTAGTTGGAAGTACCTTCTAAAAATGCAAAATCGTGATTAATGCCTTTAAGTGAAACTGTTTGTTCAATAAGGGACCACTTCAAAAAAGCGGTTGACCGGCTGGAACCGGCGGTTGCCAGTTGTGGGTCAGTCTTCAATTTCATTGCTTGAAGAAGAGTGCTGACCTATTCTGTTAGACGCACTCATGTCACAGACTAGAATCCTGTCTTCTGATTGGTCAATCGAGGCTGTTCCATGTTACTTCCTGGCATGAAACATTGTATTGGAGGTGAATGACAAAGTCTACAAAATTTATCTTTGCAGCTAA
>JXSR01S014910.1:48658-60961 GCA_000969725.1 Ophiothrix spiculata | reverse complement strand
ACTATTTTGTGACACTCTGCTAGATGTAGGTCATCTCATTCGTCAGAGCATTCAACTCACGCATTTAGGTCACAAAGGTGAAATTAAAAGCACACATGTGTTTATCAGTCATACACAATATAGTGTTAATCAGGTGTTATATCTATTGCACTGAGGGACACAACTGAAACCTATTACTTGTACCATTTCTGTGTTCTGATCTTATCTTTATACAAATCTTTGGTAAAAGCAAAAGATGAATTAAATGACTTACCAGAAAATTCAAGATACAAGAATTGTGGTTACAAGTGGGAAGTGAGGACAGCGATTTCATTTCCTGCTTCCTATATTAGTTTATTCCTGATTCGATTAGATACGTAATCCATAAAATGTGAAAATGTTCTAATTTTGATAAAATCAGATGAGATTAAGTATACATATTGGTATACATTTTATAAATTCCCACCCCACAACGATGATTGCAACAATGGAATCAAAGAAAATAAAATATGTGAAAATTCACAAAAAACAAATTGGTAGAGTTTTTACGGTTAATTTATTTTTACTTTCCATAATATCAAGTTTACAATGTTTAATAATCACAAATAAAATAACAAATGATATGACACTTACATGTAAGTTCACGCGAGGTCAAGTTATCTATTTATCTACTTTTTCCAAGATTTATCAGATTGGTTGTTCTATAGTGTACAAATTATCTTGTTTAATCACTTGTTTTTATGGCATGAATGATAGTGTCTTTATTCGTTTATCACCTACTACGAGGCCTACCTAAAGCTATGGTCACAATAGGTCGTACGGCGGTCGTACGACCGATTAACAATGTTTATTTGACCACTTCGTAAGCTTTCGTACGAGCGTCTTGCGGTGATCTTACGATAATCAGTTCGCAAGGTCGCACACATTTCTGACTGTGTTCGTGCAATAGACATGTGAATTTTCAATCAATAAAGTACAAGAATAAAGCGTGGAAAAGGGGAGACAATACGAAATAGAGAAAAAACAAATAAAGAAAGGGTGCTAAGAGAAGGTGTAGGGTAAAAGTAATTTAACCGCATTAAATACCGTCATTACAACAAATTCCTCGCTTATGAAGAAAGGGGGGGGGGGTGACATCATATTCAAATTCCCCTTGGCGCCACTTTCGCAAAGCATACTCGCACTCAATACTTTTAACCTCAAGTCCCCCCTGAAATTAAAAATCAGTCGCAGTGCATTTACATGTACTCGTTCACATAATAAACATTAATACAACATATCAATTGCTAGTACGAGCCATGTGTATGTTCACCGACCATTTCAATATCAATATATAAAGCAAATGTGATTACTATTATGCTAATCCCAGAGAGATGATTAGCACGTCTCTGGCAAATTCTCATTAAAAAAGCATTCACATGAATAGGAATTATAATTGCAAGGTTCTTACGATGTTCGTACGGCAGCTCTGCGCACGCTGTACGAACGCCTTACGAGCGCCGTACGAACGCCATGGGCAATGTATGCAGGTATTCGCAAGGCATTCGTAACAAGATATTGAACATGTCAAATAACCAGGCTGCGAACTTAAGAACTGTTTTTGATCGTACTATCTTCTTGAGGCGTTCGTACGACGTTCGTACGAAACGGTCAAAACACTGATCGCAGCTTGTTTGCAAGGCGTTTGCGACCAGTCGTAAGGGTATTTTTTAATCTGTTTTGAAACCAAAACTCCTTTTCGTCAAGGGGAAATACATCTTTTAACATTGCCCTGAAAAGAAATTTCATAAAAATGAACATTTGTCAGATATTTGTTAAAAAATATACCTTTTCTTGCGAACGTCTTACGAACTTTATTCTTAAATGATTCGTACGAATCTTTTGATCGTACGAACATTGTGACCGTATCTTAACATTTGGTTGATTTTATTGTTTTTGTTTTATGTGTTTTTAAATGTGTTGTTATTACTGTAGTAAATGTTTGAATGGTAACTTCATTACTTGTTCAATCTGCCAGCACCCGTCGCAGTCCGCTTACCCTGATTCCATTGCTGGCTTGCGTAATCAGTGTTTCTGTAGGGTATGCATAAGTGAACTTCTCCCTTTCAACCATTTTATTGATGATGAAGAATTCTTGCATGAACTAAATCAGTTTTTTTTATTTTAAATCAGTTTTATACCTCTGAAAAAATTAGTTTTGATAAGCTGCAATCTCTCAAAATAAATCCATTTCATCTTAATAAAGACGACGATGATGACATAGGTAACAGCAGTAACATAAATAATAATTATGATCTCACTAAAATTAACGATGAATGTAATTATCACTGAAGAGATACTTTCAACAATCTAATAAAAGACACCGATTTTGATATTGGTATTATTCATTTTAACTCAAAAACATTGATTCCATTACTCAGGATCCTTTTACTTTCTTTTTTCCTTTACTTTTCTTTTAATTGACAAACCAACCAAACAACTAAATCGACATCTCTTATAGATAGTATATTCACCAAAGTTCTTGATAAGCAGATAACCTGGCGTATTGTACAATGATATTACTGATCACTTTCCTGTTTTTCAAATCATCGAAACTCGAAGCAACCCTAAACGTAGTAACAATAAATCTAACTCATTCTATACCAGAAAAATGAACACCAAAAATATTTCATCTTTAGCCGCTGATCTTAACCAAACTAATTGGAATGACGTACTGCAATCCAACTCGGCTGATGAGTCATATAATAAATTCATCTCCTTATTTAGTGAATTGTATGACAAACACCTTCCCATAATTAAGAACAGAGTTAATACACGATTAGAATCTAAACCATGGATCACTACAGGTATTAATAAGTCCATTAAAACTAGAACTAAACTTTACAAAATCTTCCTCAAATGCCCAAATGAAGATACTAAAATTAAGTATATTAAATACAGGAATAAACTTACCCATGTCATTAAGTCCTCTACCAAAAAGCATTTCGCTGAAAAATTCGAATCTTGAAAAAATAATATCAAAAACATTTTGCGTACTATTAATGACATTCTTGGCAAAGCATAGAAATCAACTATTTCAACCTATTTCACTGATGGCACTTCACAAAAGATGTTTTGTAAATACGAATAGACCTCAAAATAGACATACATGGATTGTTGAACGCAATGAAAATGTTTTTAAATTTACACATATATGCTAATTTTGTTGTTTTAGTAATTTGTTTACAAATCGTAAATTAAGGATTTAAATTGACGCACTGAAATATTACTAATAACTCCTTTTTTCCTTTGGCAAGGCATCTATATAATTAACAAAACGTAAAATGTTTTGGTTTTGAAAGACTTCTTGGTTTTATCTAGTTTATTTTCACTATCCACAAAATAGTTCCCTAGTTTGCGAAAGATTGACATATACAGACTGTCCACGAATGATTTATACCCGTCATATCATGATTCATTACTTTGTGCGATGAGGTAATTGAAAATCAATACAAACGTGGTTTTGTACAAATAATCATGCAGGTATAGTACTTGTAATATGCACACTTACCAATTTGTAAAGTAAATGAATACAACTTGACCAACTTCAGATCTTCTTTCCCTGCTTTTGCAATTTTCTATGATCTACTAAAAGCATTAGCATGCAGACTTCTGAATCTTTTCCTACTTAGAATAGCGAGTCTTAATCCTGATATGGAGCAGGACACTGACGGGCAAGTTGAGGAATAACAATTCTGTTGATTATGTCAACATGCCACCGCGCGTTGAGGACAAAAACTGGTCCTAATATTGAGTTATTACGCATAATACCCATCAAAACTACTATCTCCCGGTTGTCATTAGAAATGACAAAAGTTTCTAGATGGGTACCCTTATGTGCGTACCATCTAACATGATATGTACCTTTCATTATGTAAAGCCGTTCAAGCGTAAAATCGTTATTTCTTTCTCCAGAACAAACTTCATATCCATCACAGTCTCTCAATAATTCTTAAATTGTATTTACTTTTTAACTTGGGAAAAGTAGAAGAAGGTTTCAGTATAGACAGTTTTAATTGAAAGTTCAATCATTTCTCTGATTATAAATTTAAAAAATACCCTGTTTGGAAAAATCTCTATAACTTTTCTCAGGAACATGCGATTTGAAAAATTCAAAATTCTTCAGAAACTTAAAGACTAGTTTAACTTGGTAATTAACAAGATTTGACTAAAACCTTACTCATTGGTCCACAAATAAATCCGATAGCCGGGTATGAATCATTCGTGGACACTCTGTACATGAAATTGGTACACTTTCGCTGACCTACGAAAATAATGAAAGCAGGAAAAAAAATCAACTTCTAATCTTATCATACACATCAAACCTACTACGTTGCTGATTGCAGGTTGTCATAAGATTTATAATAATAGTTCCTTGTGTTTTAATTCCAGAATTGGTTTTAGAGACGATGTCTCCTTTTTTGTATTTAGAAACACAATTTAGTTACATCAACATTCATAGGCAATATTACTGACGACAGTGATTGTACGTGTATTATTCAAAGAACAACACGGTTCCAAATCGATTTAATTGCCTTCAAACGTTTTAGATTGTTGTGTTTGTTGTTTTAAAACCATTTGTTACCTTTTAAGATTGCTAAAATGTGTCCTTAGCTCCCGATATAAAGTGTAACTAGTACTTTTTGTGAGTTTAAATAAGAAATAAGTGTCATTGTAAGTCCTTTACAATGACATGGTTTCGTGTATTTACGTCTATAGTTGTCTGAGAATTATACATCAGACGATATAACAGGTGAACTTGGTTGCAGAGCCTTATCTATTACATTTATAAAATATCAAAAACAATTCGCTGGAATACCGTCTGTCTTTGAATGTTTAAAGGTGTATGATTCTATTTTAGCATGTGTAAATTTACTTTTTTAAGTTATTGACCTTGACCTCTGAAATACATTTTGTGAAATTTCAACCTGGGCTTGCTTCCTGATTTGTCTTGAGAGGCAAATTGAAGTGCAACCATGGTGACAACAATTAATTTTATATTTTATGCTGTATCTCCGAAACTGAAAGAATTTGGAGGTGAAATTTCGGATTTTGAATCAGAAAAATATGGGCTTTCATATGGCATCAAAAATAGACTACTTCCGGTTGAGCTCGAGGAGATGAGAATGTGGTCGGAACCTACACTTTTAAGCAAGACTTGTTCTCCTCCAATAAGGTTAATTCATTCATTCATTCATTCATTCATTCATTCATTCAAAACATTATTTTAAAAAGGATATCAACAATAAAAATCAGTTGTTCTTCCCCTGAACTGTTTACAATAATAGCAACAAAGTAAATAATTAAAACAAAGTTATTCAAACACAATTTGAGCATGGAACACGAAGAATAAGACAAATTAAACAAACTACAACTGGAAATTAAATAAGAAATAGATATACATGATAAAAATCTAATTCACACTCACCAATTATACACAACCACCAGCACATACCAACCCACCCCACTACGCATCCCTCTCACAACTCTGACAGACTATTATAATCAAGTATGGTTGACAGCAAACACAAATATAGAGAAGTGCTTTCGACTAGCTGCAAAATACAAACTAGTGCAAATTCAGGATATATAGACGGTCGCAGGTAATATACTGAATTTTGTGAAATTTCAACCTGGGCTTGCTTCCTGTTTTCTCTTGAGAGGCAAATTGAAGTGCAACCATGGTGATGACGTGGTTATGTTAATACAAAAGGAATAGAAAATAGGTACAACAATTAATTTTAGATTTTATTCTGTATCTCCGAAACTGAAAGAATTTGGAGGTGAAATTTCGGATTTAGAATCAGAAAAATATGGGCTTTCATATGGCATCAAAAATAGATTACTTTCGGTTGAGCTCGAGGAGATAAGAATGTGGTCGGAACCTTCACTTTTAAGCAAGACTTGTTCTCCTCCAATTAGGTTCATTCATTCATTCATTCATTCATTCATTCATTCATTCATTCATTCATTCGTTCATTCATTCAAAACATTATTTTAAAACGGATATCAGTTATTAACAATAAAAATCAGCTGTTCTTCCCCTGAACCGTTAACAATTATAGCAACAAAGTATATACAGAATTAAAAACAAAACTATTCAAACACAATTTGAGCATCGAACACTAAGAATAAGACAAATTAAACAAACTACAACTGGAAATAAAATAAGAAATAGATACACATGATGAAAGTCTAATTCACACTCACCCATAATACACAACCACCAGCACACACCAACCCACCCCACTACGCATCCCTCTCAAAACTCTGACAGACCATTATAATCAAGTATGGTTGACAGGCAAACACAAATATAGAGAAGTGCATTCGACTAGCTGCAAAATACAAACTACTGCAAATGCAGGATGTTTAGACGGCCGCAGGTAATATACCGGCAGCCTACCCCGAAGGTAAAGTACCCAGGGGCCTTTACAAGTGATATTAGATATATTTGCAGTTAAGAAAAATGCACAAGACACAATTTGTTTTATAAGTAACAATAAAGGATATATAGAAAATAACGTGAAACAATGACATAAAATAAAATGTTGAGAAACCATTAAGCAAGTTAATAACAACATCGATAAAGGCAATAAAATTAATGAACACTCTTAGTTGAATAACCTGATGAAATATATTCTTTAAGATATTTCTTTTTGTACTTGTATAAAACGCACGAAGTTTTGATTGTATTGGGTAGAGAGTTCCATATCGTAGCACCATGGTAAGAGTAAGAACGCTTCTTAAAATCTGTCTATCTGATTGTTATACTTACTGACTGCATATCCTGAATCTTTGATATTAAATCGGTCAGAAAGATACTCTGGGGCTTTCTAATTGACCATTTGTTACTTTACCTGATACATGCATATACCGTACAATAGAATAATCACTAAGACCCGTGTGAATATCACCACTTGAGGTAACATTATCTTTACATGATATATAAATATGATCTAGTAGAGATTCAGATGTATCGGTCATTCTAGTTACTTCGGTTATTAATTGAACGAAATTAAACCCATTACAAATATCAATAAGCCTTTTGCTGGTTGGTGACAAAAGATCGCAATTAAAGTCACCCATGACAATAATATCTTTATTTCCAGTTTCAGCTTCTTGTAAAACATTTTCAAAAACATCAACATTTGCAATACCATAGTCAGGTGTCCCTCTGTACGGTACCATACAAATACGATGATTGGTTTAGATTTTGAAAATTTAATCTCAACATGGCATAAGATCTTTACGCAGCTTGTGTTGAATACCAACATTATTTACATACATTGTTACACCACCGCCAGATGTATTTCGATCTTTTCGATACAAACCAAGTCGTCAATGGAAACTTTTTTATCAGAAACGTTATCTTCTAACCTGGTTTCAGTGAAGACCATTACACGAACCGGGTTATCATGCCAGCAATATTTGACTTGATCGATCTTACCAGGCAAGGTGACAATATCTAAATGTGACAATGTACGGTAATTCCCTTTTTAATCGGTTTACTACTGTAAGCATTGTTCGGATTTGGACTTGCATTGCCATTACCAAATTTAGTTGTCATGTCATCGGCAGTCATAGAAATATTATGGCTCAGTTTTATCGGCCTATCATTTTTGCTTATTGTAGTATTACATGTATTACGATTTCAAAATTCAAAGTACGTTGTAGTCAAGGTAAATATCAACAATTCAATAAGATCATCCACATCCAATTTCGTTTTTAAGGTCTTTATCATCCGTGAGTCATTTCCTTATGACATCGAGACATTCCTTAATAGGTGTATTGGTGAACAGTGAACAAAACCTAGTTTTGTCAAATGAATATTTTAGTAATGGATTCAAACAAACCTGATGAATCTATTCAGCGATGAAATAACCTTTATATGAATACATATTTTTGACACCTAAAGGTGCATTTACACTGTGACGTAGGGTAAAGACGGGGGAGGGTAAACGTATTTGCAACTAAAACAATTTGTAACTGAAAACGACTGATAGTAACGATAGTTTGCGTGGCTAGCGGATTGTGTGACCGTTAACTGACTTAAACTAACAATGACGGGCGTAAAATTAAAAACTGCAATACGCATGTTTACGTTACTTGTCGTTATCCCCAAGTTGTCACAGTGTAAACGCGCCTTTAAGTTCCGTTTACACTGTGACATAGGGTAACGACAATATCTAATGAACTTGCAACTGAAAGCGACTGATACTAACAATAGTGTGCGTAACTGACTTTAACTAACGATGACAGGCGTAAAATTCAAAACTGCATTATTTCGCAGGTCTACGTTGCTTGTCGTTACCCCCAAAGTCGTAACAGTGTAAACGCCCTAAACGCATCTTTAACAAACCAAACTTCAACATAATCCGCGGGGGATGTAGGTGGTGTTCCCAAGTATTTAGGATCACCTCTTAACATTGGGTTTCTTGGTTCTATAACAATAATAATGTAGCTGATATTAAGACATGTAGGAGGCTTACAAAAGACACGTAGGAGTTTAGGAATAAAATTAAAATGGTATAAAATGATAAAATTATGTTTTCGCTAATTGAGTTATTTTAAACACCGCAAATGCAAATAAGCACACGTAGACCTCTTTGTGATGTCGCAATCTGTCTAGTTTTTAGATAGATAAGGCTCTTTCATTTCATATCTAACTTGTGTTTAGAATTTTAAAAAATAGAACAATTGTCACCGTCTATCCCAAACCAGTCGTAAATGCTACCTCTTGGTCATTTTCACTGTTTTAATTATATATTTGCAAAGACCATGCTATAAGAAAAACATGACACCTTAATGAACTTCACACGATTTCCAGAAGTCAATTTATGGTGTGTCAAAGGTTGTCAGGGAGTAAAACGTGAGATACACTGAGATAAACGCGTTCACATACTAGAAGGCCTTATATACTTTTTTATTGATTGTCTTAAAAAATATAATTTTCTTGCAATGAAACTTTGCTTGTATTTTGTTAGTAAGTACAAGGACTGTGGATCTGTCAAAAATCAATTCCGGCCAATTTTGACCTTGACATGAATTTTCACCTGTAGCGCAAAATGAATTTCTGGCCATTAACGGCTTCTACGGGTTGGACAGCGACAAATGTATACGATATTAAGATAATATTATCCGTTGTGTAATAGAGTTAAAAAGTACAATGTACAGTAAAACATAGACATAATTTTATCATTAATGATTTCCTTGAAGTCATGTGATGTTATTCTCAATTTCTTAATTAACACCAAGTTAAAACAGCTTTTTCTGCAGCTGGGTATCAAGAGAATAGATAATGGAAGATAAAGTCAAATGCTGTGTTATAACATACATTTTATAAATGCTGTGCTCCAGTAAGTGGGATGTTAATTAATGTGAACTAGATAATTTAATGTTCCTTATATTACTGGCAGCTTGAAACGTGATATATAGAAATATTTTGAATAGGATTCTTAATAGAAAATACAGCAAGATTTAATGCAAATACTCATGCCTCTTATTAATATCCCTGCTTTCAGTGTATTGTTATAATTCAAAATTTAACAATTTAACTGAATTGAAGATGATTTGATTAGCGTTATTTTTTGAACCATTTCGAAATATATATTGCTTCATTGCATTGTAGGAACATGCGTGACCAAGCAGATAAGTCCTCGACTTGTAATCACCGGGCATTGAGAAACGTGGGTTCGAATCCGGTGGGTGGCGTGTGTAGTGTCCTTTGAGCAACATACTTACCCTAATGTGCTCCTCTCCACCGAGGTGTCACATGGGTACCGGTTTTCTTCAATGCTTGGAATGTAACAGACTCGCGGGGAAAGAGGTGTGGCGAATCCCTCACTGCAAATATAACAACAAAAATGTAGAGCCTGACCCAAACGCTTCGTAAGAGAGATGGGCATTCCGACATGTGAAATACAGGCCTTTCCTTTCACTTTTTGTATTGCTTAATATCAAATATGTCGCATTGAGATCACTCTTCTCAAATTTATTTCGACTACATTAAGCAGATTTTCATTATTATGCCACGAACGTGATTCGATCCTGGAACACTCCATTTCGTGTATAAGCAGATCCTTTCATTCTTTGTACAGCAATGACAGCTTGCTAGCCGATTGAGCGTCGTTGAATCGTGGTGAATGAATGGAGAATTTCAAATACATACATGCAATCGGGATATTCCCGTAAAACAGCTTTTCATTTATTATGTCACGAACGAGATTCGATCCCAGAACACTCCATTTCGTGTATAAGCAGATCCTTTCATTCTTTGTACAGCAATGACAGCTTGCTAGCCGATTGAGCGTCGTTGACTCGTGGTGAGCATGGTGAGTGAATGGAGAATTTCAATAACTTACATGCCATCGGGATATTCCCGTAAAAATTGAAACGACGTTATTGTTTTTCGGGATTTAACCGTCAAAAATACATGTTTTAATAGTTAATATAACATATAGCATAATAACACACGACGTTCGGCTA
This sequence comes from Ophiothrix spiculata, assembly GCA_000969725.1. Taxonomy (NCBI): domain Eukaryota; kingdom Metazoa; phylum Echinodermata; class Ophiuroidea; order Amphilepidida; family Ophiotrichidae; genus Ophiothrix; species Ophiothrix spiculata. Next base: position 50,455 of record JXSR01S014910.1, on the reverse strand, counting down.
TAATCGGGTGTTTATTTATAAAATGATCTTCGTTTCTGCAAGTGCCATTGTAAAATTTAAACTGTTTGACATCAACGAAAAAGGGACTTTAATAATGCCAACACTTCATTTGGTTCTAAGCTTAAGTATCGTCCTGGACATGCGTTGTATAAATAATAAAAAAATCTTTCAAAAACAAAAGGGTAAGAAAATAAGTAAAAGAATGAACAACTTTCTTGTAAGAAAACAATATTACGCCATAACGTCATTCGGGGTCTGGTTAACATCATCTTACGCCATTGTTGTTAACAATTACACCATTGAGGGTCCAATTTTGACGAGCTGTGACTTGATTACCACTTTGGAATGTGAGTGTCTTTTACGGATTTAATCATCCATTGCTGATTTACAGAGCAAAAACTGTGTTTGAGAATGAAGGTTTGACAGGGCCCTTAAGTTCATAAACTACTTTTTTGTTGTTGGTTGGTTTGTCCTTTGTTTCTGTTAACACATACGTACATACGGTGTTTAAGAATCCCTTTAGTGCACAAGGGGGCATATTTGCCCTGGATTTGGATTGCTTTAAAACATATTATTTATCTTTGAAACTGTACACAGTGATACAACCACTCAATAAATTTTCGCGTCAAATTTTCATTTTTTCCGAAAAATGTCCCGCCAAAAATTGGAAATCTGCTTTCCCAAATAATTTTTCAAGGAAAATTGGCTCATAATAACAGAATATAATCACGAATACATTGCTGAAATAAAAAAAAATAAACAAAGTTGTTTGGCGCCACCATTTTACCACTTTAACTATCTCAAAAACGAAGTGACCGATTTGACTTTTTTGCACCATAAAAGGTGCAACCCATACCTTGACAATTACATAAAACAGCTTTATTGGGTTATGTTGTGTTTTCTCTTGAGCTTCGCGCGAAAAAAAAACCCAGGATCCATAATATGGACCCCCTTATGCACCCCCTTAAAGATTGTGACTTACGGTACTTTTGTCTCACAAGAAGTAACAGTAACAATGACAAAAAATGACAGGGGCGAGTCGATGCTTTTCAGATGCGGTGCTATACTAGGCCTTTAAGAGTCGTGATATTTTTACAACATAATTGAATAGTTGCGACATATGTTGTAGCTATATTGAAGACAACTGAAGTATGGCATATTTCACTTTCTCAGTTCTCTCCATTGAATTCAAATTTCTAGAAAGTGGGGATTAACATTCGATAGATACCCATATTTTCTCTTAATCACATATAATAAGTTCATGACGAAGTATTAACAAATTAATGCAAAATGTGTCCCGTCATATCGTAAGGTACCTTAAGGTGATGGACTACCTTAAAAATGTTGTTTTAAAAATTTGTTTTATTTTACTTGCCAATTTTTTCATATGGAAGTATGTTATTACCTATGGCAATGCAAATTCATCAGGGAAAAAATTAGTCAAAGGTCACTTAATTTGCATAAAAATGGCAGCCATCTTGGATTTTTAGGGCAAAATGTGTCCCGTCATATCGTAAGGTACCTTAAGGTGATGGACTACCTTGAAAATGTTGTTTTAAAAATTTGTTTTATTTTACTTGCCAATTTTTTCATATGGAAGTATGTTATTACCTATGGCAATGCAAATTCATCAGGAAAAAAATTACTCAAAGGTCACTTAATTTGCATAAAAATGGCAGCCATCTTGGATTTTTAGGGTATTTTTACGGCATTTTTCAATACCTAAATTTATTTTTAAAAGGTCATTTTTACTAATTGGTACTCAAGGATCTATAAAACTGCGGAACAGAGCCCTCA
>JXSR01S014910.1:10058-23005 GCA_000969725.1 Ophiothrix spiculata | reverse complement strand
TTCCCATAATTAACATACAATATTTTCCTAACAGATTATCAACCTCAACTTATAATCAGAGAAAGCATAGATATAAATTATACGCATGTAGAGATTAGTAAAATAGATCACAGATTTCACAACGGTTCCCTTCGGACTTCAGGCTGTTGTCGTGGACATGGTATTTCAGCTGCATAGAAATTATAATAAAACAAATTATCAATTGAATTCTAGATATTGTAATCGCATATATTTGAATTTGAAAATTTTCATAAGGCCAAAATTATACTTAATTTTTTTTTCGAATAGGAGAAGCTATCATTTGATCTTCAGTATCTAACCAACTTTTATCCAGACGACAAATCAGACATCATTTCATTTGCCACCTCAAAAAGTTTAAGTCTCCATTTTGAAAAAAAGGGTATGCATGGTATGGACCTGAAACCTACAGGACATGTTAGAATTGATGTTTCTTCATTTTTTTAGCCAAATCCGATGGAAATCCAAAATGTAGAACTTTAATAACAACATGTTTAATTAAAAAGAAGTTTTGTAAATAATCGTACATATCGGTCCGAATATACTTTGTGACGTCATGATTTATAATTACGCAACGACCGATTATCGATGGAAAGAAAAGACCTTATTCTATAATATAGTACCAACCCAAAACTGAACTGTGGGGCCTAGCAATTTTAAAATCACCCGCAGGAAGACGTGTTACAAAAAAGGGCTCAGAAAACGTCATTTTTGACAAAGATTTAAATAATTCATCCCTGAAAATGCCAAACAATATAACAAACAAGTGATATTTAATGATAAGGACAGCCTATATAGTACACAAATAGTATCTAGAAAAGCAAAATAAATTTAGCTTTACTCAAAGTAAAGGCGTCGTTTATTTGTTACAAACCCAGACTGAGACCTCCCAATATTGCCTTCAATCATTTTTTCAAGACATTGGAGAATAAAAAGCGTTGACTACCAGTTGAAAAACATTAGACCTTTATAACTGCGTTAGGAATCCAAAATCGAGCAATCACATGGCACATTCCTTTTCTATGCTTTCCCTCTAGTTTGCCTCCTCCCTAAAAAAATTGAAAATATTTAAATAAATAAATTCATTCATTCATTCATTAATAAGGAAATAAATAGATAATTGCCAAACAGTAGTATACTCACATAATTTAAACAGCCTGGGTCTGAGCAGTCCGTTAACCTTTGATACAAATCCCAAAAAATCTATAAACACAGCGCTGTAAATTAAAAAAAAATGCAAATTAGTAGAGGTGATATTTGTTTTGTTTGCTTTTATGCTAATTTGGGGAATCACGTATTTCTGTAGTCTCCTTTGTCCTATACATTGAATGATACAGCCGACCCTTTATGCAAAATATACGTGTGATAAATTGTAGCAAACTTGATTTAGAAAACGACATAATGTTAATAATTTGCCCTTTTGTTTACATAAAGCTCAACATGCACTGTTTTGCAAATTTAGCTGCAGTATGTTGCTTGCGACAGAACCAATTATAGCAGTAATCTTTCTGTTTAATATTTCAATGCTGGCAGTATTAGTCTATTTTCTCGCTATCGCCAAACGAGAAAATAACTTGGCCGCGAGATTTTCTTTCATTATCCAACGTGACATGCTGATAAGGCTGACTTTGAAAACAATTCAACCCTCATTATCCAACAAGGGTGAAAACAAATGAAAATTTGAACCGTGGGTATGACAAATTTTAAGTTTGTCCTAATAAAATGTAAGTGAACTTTCCTGCTGTTGAGAAAGATGCTGCATTTTATGACATTTTCTATGAAACTCAAGTTAAATGTTTTATTTTTTCAATATATTTCTCACTCAACACGCACATCTGCCTTTCGGGTTGATATTTTTCTGTTCTATATTATTTTAGCAATATTTTCCAGATTCATGAATATTAATATTAATCACTTAGTATACGGTACATTGATAATTTGCCATTTGTACAATATTTTACAGAGATCGTGATTTTCAGCTCCCGAGGTTCGTCTGTCAGAACAAATTTCCCTACTACAGTGTTTTTAGAAACTCTAATGGTGATTGGATTGCACTTTATACACTAAATTGTTTCAATCCTAATATGAATATTGATTTTCTTTGTCATCAATTTAAGATTATCTAGGTTGCAGTTGATGAAACACTTTAAAAATTGAGCGCATCATTTTCTACTTAAATGCACACTCTTAAAAAGAAAAGATCAAATTGATCCAATTAAGTATTAAATATGAGCTTACCCTTTTTCCGGATCAATTTGATCCAAATTCTCCTCAAATCTGATCCTTTTCGGAAAAAGGGTAAGCTCATATTTGATACTTAATCGGATCAATTTGATCCTTTCTTTTTAAGAGTGCAGGTAAATTACACTGGTTTGACGTTCCACCTCCGACAGATAACGTTTTGATTCTTCTCTAGTTTGCAGAAATTGTTGCAGCTCCTTATAGTCCTCTTCATTATTAGCTGCTGTGGCGTGGAGCACCATGGTGATTGTGAGAAGAACTACTACAAATCTCATCATTTTATTTTGCTTGAAAAGGGATAAAAAGAAAAAAAAAACACGGTGCGTAAAACTAAAAACGTATATTTTCAATAGCTGTTTAAATAGCTGAACAAAATGTGGCTTCCTAGCTTTGAACAGCTGCAAATTAAGCTTTTTAAATGTTTGCGCTACTTGTGATAATACATGCAAGGTTTGTATTTGATTTAGTCGATAGTTTCACTATATTAATGTCTTATTCAAGACAATTCCAAAGTTTAATTCACAAAAAAACTTGAGCAAAAGTATGGGAAAAACGTACATCGTACAAGAACGGTTAATGGAAAAGAATATGGCTTACTGGTTATTTAAAACTCTTAACTCAGTTTCATCTTTTACACTATGAAAAACTGTGTCAGTTAAATTTAAACGATGAGTTGTATATTCCAACGTTGACAGGGGAAAATCAACTGTATCGTTTAAAGCAAACGATCTGTAAAATTGGGTTCTGGTTACTTTCAAGTGTTTTTATAAACTGTTTGAAAGACAAATGGTGAATAAAATGACAGACCCTAAATATCATACAACATTTAACAATGACGTTATGATCAGTCAAAAGTTTCTGAAAGGTAAACTGCAAAAAAAGGATAACAAATTAACAGGTACAAAATATAAACTACGTTCAAAGAAAAAAAAATGAATCAACGCAACCATACCATGCAGTATCAACATATCCATTTAATTTCCTACTTATTCAAGCTTAGGCACATTACACTTATGCAAAGTTAAGTTTTCCTGTGATTATTTAAATGGGCCTCTTATTTAATCCAATGAACCAATATCATTTCCCGATGATACAGTTTGGATGATGAATTGAAGTTGAGAATATTTTGTTTATTCACAAACTTATGCAAGTAACCACAGGTGAGTCGTATCAGGGTTTTGATCTTGTTATCGCTTAATTCTAGCGCACCTGTTGCATAAGGCAAAATTGTCTTCTTTTATAGAAAATTGTCACAACTTATTTAAGCTGAACTAAACTTATGTAAGCTGAATAAATAATGTAAATATATTTTTTTCTTTACCTGTTAAATAGCATTATATGTAGCAACTTGTTGAATACTTGCTAGAAAAAAATGAAGGAGCATAAGTAATAAAAATAGAATAAATGCGTTGCTTACCTGATCCTCGTATATAAAACAAATTGCAATACTTGTTGTTCCTGTTTGGATTTCTATATCAGCAGTCAAGTCTAATCTGATACAAATGTGCAATGATTATATTCTATAGTGTAGTTAATATTTATCATCTTTATAATCGCACGTCAACAACAAAATTAAAACATAACTAAATAGCTCAACAATAATGGTCTCTTTCATATTAAATGAATGCGTAAATATTTAGTCAGAAAAGCTTAATGGTAAATGATTTCCGACTGCTCATAAAAAAATCGATTCAAAATTGTTTTTCAATTATGAAAAGACACATAGTTTTCATTGGATCTTTGGGGATTCGAACCATTTATTTTGGCGCAGGATAAATGAAATGAGTATATCACGCGCCACTGTGGCGATAGGGTTCAGTAGCCTGGTTTTTCGGATGCAGAAACATGGCAAGTGTATATCATGAAGTGAAATATAGAATAGCATATATATATATACACGTGACAATGACGTAATTTTTACTACAGGGTCTCCGAAGAAAACCTTATTTGCATGTAGCTTTTTTGGATGTAACGAATAGTCAGAAAGTATGTTGTTACGGTCAAAGATTTTAAATGACCAAGGCCAAAATCACCTTACGGGTTCTAAAATGAAACAAAATAAATACACTGAAATTTGGAATAAGTTTTAACAATTTAATACAAGTTCTTTCTTTTATCACAAATAAAACACTTATAAATATCTAAACTTTGCCTTATATAAGAAACCTACAGTTTTGAGATACCGCTGCGAAACCTGCGCGATCCTAGGATATTTCAAAAATGTTTATATTCCACGCTATAGTCCGAGATTGTTCATTAATGTCCACGACATTAAAATCTTGAGTTAACTTGCAGTCGTATCCTTGCACGTCCCGGAATCCAGCTGGCAAAAGGTAAATCCAAAACTGTCCTTGCAAAATCAAATGGCGATTTCCACACAATTGTCCAACAATCATAACGAGGCTCCACTTGGCTTGAAAGCTGAATCCAACACACATAATCCACTCGGAAATTAAATATTAAAATAACAGTTTGTCTTTAATTCTCCATCCGTTATTTTCCAACTATCGGTATCTCCAATCTCCATCCAAAGTTGAATTAGCAAACTCCACTCAGCTGTAAAACTCCGTCCACCAAAATCAACTCCTCCATAAGTTCTCAAGCTGCTCAAAGGTCAATTCCACTTTATCAGTATAACTGCAACTTGTCAAAATCCATCCACAAAAAACAGCGCCCATTTCACTTCTACCTCAAAACTGGAAAAATTGTCCAGACTTTTTTAAAAAAACACCGATGTCATTATTATTTAAGTACACTAGGGTTTCCCCACAATCCTAAAAAAGTTAAAATCAGCACAAAAACCTTATATGGCAATTGGGAATGTCCAAAAGTTAATTAAAGTCACAGTCCTAGTGATGTCATCATGGAAATTCCCATATCTCAGTTAGATCTGATTGGCTAGTTTAATTTATGCAAATTTGATAGGTTCATGCAATCATGCCTATTTTTACAATTAGAAATCACCATAAAGTTGCAAAATAAGATTCACTTAGAAAAAGTCCCTTTCTGTGGCAATCAAACATCTCAATAATTAAGCTTCACTAATTAAATTATTAATTAATCGACAAAAACACATAATTCAGTTTCACATAACAATGTAAAGATTGCATTTATAGCCCATATTTTGAACTTTCAGATACCGTTTGCTTTATTTCAATCGGTAGTGTACAACTAAAGTTATGTTTTATCAAGTATTTAGGTGGTTTTTGTATGGCCAAGTTTCATGATAATTGCCATAAATTAAGGGTGTTTCTGAATTGAATAAAGATGGGTCACATTGAAAAATATATCATAGCTGTCTTATTCAGGTAAAAGAGAGCATGCATATAAGAATTAGTAAACATTGTTACAGTTGAGTGGGCAGATAAATTACATGTTATACTCCATAGAAAAAGGTCAAGTTACAAAATCGTGAACTTGGACGAGAGAATTTTGCATCTAAATATTTGCAAAGGATAACTTTTGTTGTACACTACCGATTGAAATAAAACAAACGGTATCTGAAAGTTCAAGCATGGTGTAACAAAATGCAACCTTTACATTCTTTCTAACTATCCGTTAAATTCAAGAAAAATACACGCAAAGAATATACGGGTTTTTTCTGGGACACCATGTATTGTTTGAGTTGAATTCTTCCTTGATGAAAATCTCACGATACATGCAAATTATATGAATTCTTATATCTAATTTGGACAGAGACAGATATAAAGGAATGAATATATAAATAACAGACAATACGACAGTACGTGGCACTAAAAACAGCACGATCTTATAACATTATTATTCAAAATTAGCATAGCATTTTTAACTAAGTATTATTTGTAATTCAGGTATAAGCATTAGTCCTACACTCTGTAAAAGTGAATAAACTGGATATATTCCACCATTAAGAAATTAAGAGGTTTCGGGAAAACAGGTGTATTTGTTTTCGAAGTAATTTCTTGACGCCATTCTAGACATATTCATGCAAGTGAAATCATAAGAAAAGGTTAAGCTATGATTTTTATACAGGGTGTCCCAGATAGAAATATTTTCTAGCTTTGGAGGGTCATAATTTTAAAAGTTTACAATGAAATCAAAACCCGAAGTATAATATACAGGTCATAGATTAGTTTGTGTAAAAAAAGGAGATTTAGGCTGATAGCCATAGATAACCCAAGAAAGCCTCTAATTAAGCTTATTTCCATTGGGGGTCTTAGATTTTTCTTTGATAATCAGTTTTAGTGCAGAAGAAAAACCGGAGGACCCGGAGAAAAACCCGGGGAAACGAGCATGGACAAAATGCACAGACAGCGCCTGGATCGGGAATCGAACCATTGACTCATTGGTGCAAAGCGAGGGAAATACCGCTACGCTAACCCGCTTCAAGTCAAGTGATATGGTCCAATTTTTTTGATGATATGGTCGATTGCATTACACGTGGTGTGAAATGCCTCCGTCCAAGTTTCAATATTGATTGTCAGACATATATTTCCATTAACATCAAATGGTAGAGATTGTCGGCAGATTCAGTTCATTTCTGTTCATTATCTGTGTCATGAACAACAAATCACGGGTTTTCTGAGGGGATTTAATCGTTGTTTGTCAAAACTTGTGCATCCAAATAATACGACAATGTCTACCCAATGGATCTGAATGACAATGATGCCTTACTACCATGCCAGGCAATGAATCCAATAACATAGCAAGACCAGATACCAGCAAAACACACCGATTCTCTTAAAATGTTGAAGATTGTGTCTCTTGCATTAACACATCTTATGAGTCAATGTACCTATCATAGGTGCTAGATTTATCCCTCCAAGTGTAATAAAAATCCGTGTTGATTCGCTTAATACATTTTTAATATAACAAATTTATAACAAATAAAACATGAATCTCATCTCACCCTACTCACCCCCAACATACACATACTCCTTCATCAGCCGGGAATATAATATTCTCTTTTATGACTGGTACAATTAATTTTAGCAGTGACATTTGAATGCGGTATAGTGCCCGTCAAGTGATCATAAATGTGATTTAAGGGTAAAAGGAATCCATCTGCTCAGAAATAAAGGAATTCTAACTATTGTTTAATCATGAAAAGATAAATAGTTTACACTGCCTTTGCGGGGACTCGAACCATGGCTTATGGCAGGGGTTAGTTTGCATTACGAAGCGAGGGATCTAATGCTGAGCTATCAAGGCAGCGTTGAGATCGTGAACTAAAAAATAAACATAAGAATGCCGTATTTTTCTTTTATTAACATCAAAATTGCAATTTTTGCCTCATTGGAATGCTTAATTTGTAAGTAAATTATGTAGATAATGTTGATATTTAAAACAGGCAATTCACAGCTCAAACAGGGCGAACTCAGAGTCGTAATTCACGTCTGGGTTTTCGGGCAAAACAACGCGGGTTTGTTACATTATCATTCAAAATCAACTCAGCATATTTATAAAATATTGTTTGTAATTCAATAAGAAGTATCAAGCCTACAATCTGTCAAAATTTGAAACCAGTCGAATTGTTCGAACATCATGATATTATGCCTGATTATTGTCTGATATACGTATTCGCATAATTTACTTACAAAATGAGCATTCCAATTAGGCAAAACCTGCGATGACCAAGAGAGTGCAGAAGAACTGTGGACCAATATCAAAACCGCCTTCAATGAAATCTCAAAAACACTTCTGGGCAACAAAAAATGCCAAAAACGTGACCCATGGATTAGTGATGAAGTGATTAATCTCAGTGAGGAGAGAAGCAAAGTCAAAGTAGACAAGATAAACGAACCAACACTAAGACCTAGGTACAACTACCTTACCAGAGAGATTAAAAGTAAAAAAGGATGCAAAGACCAATGGATCCAGAAACTGTGCAAAGATGTAGAAAATGCTCATCAGGCCATCAAATCCAAAGAAGTCTATGCTACTATTAAAGCCATCACAAAGACACCTGCCATCAAAATGCAAATCATCAAAGATAAAAAATGGTAGGGTACTTTAAAAGAGCGTTGGAAAGAAAACTACGATGATGGTAATCCAGTGAATCTCCACGAAACTCAACTCCTACCACAAATGTCATCTAATGACGAAGAACCAGAAATTACACGTGGTGAAGTAGTATTAGCAATCAAAAAGCTTAAGGAATGAAAAGCACCAGGCTATGATGGACTCAAAGCTGCAGGCGAAAAAGGGATAGACATAATTCATAAACTATGCCAAAATATATGGACATCAGAAACTTTCCCCGCAGATTGGGGCAAAGCTATCATAACTCCGATCTTCAAGAAAAAGGACAAACTTGATTGTGGTAGTTAAGGCATCAGTTTACTTAGCGACCCTGGAAAAATATTCACACTTATTCTCCAACGTAGAATCATGAAGAGAACAGAAGAAATGTTGTCTGAAGCCCAGGCGGGCTTCAGACCAGGCAGATCCACTGTGGACCAACTATTCACACTTCGCCAGATTACAGATAAGTATCTTGAAAATAACAAAAGCCTCTACTGCTGCTACATAGACTTCCCGAAGGCCTTTGATTCTGTGTGGCAGGAGGGTCTCTGAGAGGCAATGCGATTTTATGGATACCAAACCAAGATCATCTCTCTCCTTCAAGCTCTTTATCAGTCTTCCAACAGTGCAGTGAGAGTGAATGGTGAACTGACAGACTGGTTTCACATAACAGTTGGTGTACGGCAGGGATGTATAATATCCTCCAGCTATTCAACATGTTGTTAGAAGTAGTGATTAACATAGCAACTTATGGATCGGAAATTTGTGCATATATTTCAGGTTACACTATAAACAATCTAAGACGACATTGTGCTAATTGCAGAATCTCCAAACGAACTCAAAACACTGGTAAATAGTGTCTAGACTGCAAGCAGTAACTTTGGTCTAAAAATCAACATATCTAAAACTTAAGTCCAAGTTATAAGCAAATAAACTCAGTCAATATCCATCAAAATAGACACCAACAAGCTTGAACAAGCTCAAAATTTTGTTTACCTTGGTGGCACTATTGCTGCAAGTGGTAGCTGTGAAGATAATGTCAAACAGAGAATATGCAAAGCACACACTATAACTTATCAAGGATAAAATATTTTCTACATAAGCAAGTTTTAAGAGATGCTTAAGAGACTGATTCAGTTTCTGACCAATGAACAGCTGGCATCTGCAATTTTCTGTCCACTTTCTTCAAATGACCTCGATTGACCCCGATTTTTGTTGGCCTCTTGTGAAAGTTCTATTGGATCATATTCAATCTTAAATGGGTGAAAATAAAGTTTGGAGTTTTGTCTAGAAGTCTAGGCATGTCTCTAAGAGCTACATTTTTTTTGCTTTTTCGACACTTTATTTGAAAATTGTTCATTTTCAACTTGTTAAAATACAGGTATTTATTACTAGAGACAGTGGTATTGATCTAATTGAAGCTCAAGTGCCCCACTGAGTAATGTGTAACCTATTCACTATCTGATTGATTTTATTGGGTCCTTTTGAAAATCACCCAATTAAATATTGATCTGATCTGTAAGATGGTTATATATGTATTCAGTCTCTGTGACAAGATTTAAAAATTCACTTATATTTTCTCATGGAAAGCATGCAAGCTAGTTATAGTATGAAGCACTTGGGTCTATTTGGCAATCAAAAGACATTAAAAGGAAAACCAAACTACAACTATATCACACACTTGTAATGTCAATACTCCTGTATGGCTCAGAAACGTGGACACTTAAGAAATGCGATGAAAACAGATTGCTAGTCTTTGATATGGCCTGCTTAAGAAGGAGCATGGGTGTCACAAGACTAGACAGAATAAGAAATCAGTCTATTAGATAGTCACTTGGCCAACAGAACACTGTCATAGATATAATTAGGCAAAGAAGACTCAGATACTTTGGTCACATAATCAGAATGGACAATCATAGATATCCAAAATATCACTGGAGGGGAGAACACATGGCTCTAGACCCAGAGGTAGACCATAAAAAAGAATGTGGGAATGCATTAAAGAAGACTGTACATCAAGAGATATCCTGCAGCTGTCAGAAGCAAGTCATCTGGCATCCGACAGAAGTGCTTGGCAGACCATTGTGAAACAGAAGCCATCACACAGCATGCTGATGTGGAAGGCGTAGGTCAAGGTAGGTAGGTCATGATATTATAAGGTTTCGGCGAAAAAGGGTCAACTTTTTCGAAGTAGTCTTTAGGCGTCATTTTGATCTTGATTATGGACGTGAAATCACTAGTAAAGTTTTATGTATACACTCTATACAATGTGATATTCTGATAATGTAAGTAGGTAAAAACTTGCAGTAAACATGATATACAGCCGAGCGAGACCTTTTTAGGGACTGTAGCCTTAATATGACATTAGTGATTATAAATATTGAACATTCCACATCTTATATTTTACGTATTTATTTATTTTGGAAATAGAATATAAGCTTTGAATCGAGTTTTGAAGGAATAATGAAACTTGGACAGAGGCCTTTTACACCTATTGTAACGCAATTGAGTATATCATCAAAAGTATTGAACCACATCAGTTTATTTTTTTACACAAGCTAGTCTATGAACATAACATTTTTCATATTATTTGTTTGATTGTATTGTAAACTTTGAAGTTGTGACCCTCCAAACCTAGGAGTTAATTCTGTCTGGGACACCCAATAGACTTGACTCCTTTTGCATGCCAAACACGGTAACCGTTTTTTTATGTGTGGAGGGAAAATTGCGACCAGTCCTATCGATATGTACCTTAAAATAGGCATAGTATATTACGTGATACGGATCATTGCAATCAAAGATCTAATAACCAAAAGCAATGTGTCATTTAAAAGCTTAAAATGTCAGCTTTTTGATGAGACCACACGATCATTTAGTTCACTAGTCCAGAAAATAAATTGTGGTTACCTGTCCCGAAGTGAAAAAAAGACCGAAAGTGAAATAAGTTCTAAAATTAAATTTCCGTGATAAATTTCATCAATTATCCCTGCAGTCCATTTCTTTTCATGTTTAGTTTTATTTTATTTTGGATTAGCACACCTTATTTCATCTTCGGATTAGCCAACCGTTCATTTTTGGACTGGTGAACATTGTTACGTTTTCGGACCAGCGAAAGATATATATGTTTCATTTGACCAGTAATTTCTACAAAAAAGACATCCCAAGAAAAATTGATGAGATAGGAAAACTATACTTTTCCTTGTACTTTTTGATGAGAGGATATACACTGGAATGGTTTGTAATAAGAGTAAGTTAAATTTTAAATGTTACTTCCTGTTTTGGAAGACATTTTATTTTATACTAATTAATCAATTTTGATAAACCCATTTTCTAATTTGTTGTGTTTAGAGGTCTCAACAACTGATCTCAGCCAAATCAATCTTATGTTGCAATTTTGTCCATAATTATACTCCCGTTAATTTTTAAACAATCATGATAAGCATAATAGGGTCGGGACATACTTCCTTTGGAGCTACCAAATATGTAATGCTACAAGTCTTGTTATTACATTAACACTTAAGTGCTCAAGAGGGGGGGGGGGGGCTACATTTGGACCCTGGATATTAAAGCCGTTTTATGTAATTTTCAAGATGGGAGTTGCGCATGTTATAGTGCAACAAAAATTCAAATCGGTCGCGTCGTTCTTCAAATAATTAGTATAAACTGGTAAAATGATGATGCTGTTCAAATTTTGTTTTTTTTCCCTGGAAATTAAACGATTTTTTTGTTTTGTTTCAGCAATGCATTGGTAATTATAGGGTGCTATTATGAGCTATAGTACATTGAAAAATTCCTTTGAGTAAGCAGATTTCAAATTTTTTGATGGGAATTTTTTTTCGGAAAAATTAAAATTTGACATGAATTAGTTATCTGGTTATCTTGAAAAGTAATAACGGATTTTCTATTTTTTTGTTTCATATAAATTATATTCAGATGTTGTATCACTAAGTGCAGTTTTAAAGATAAACAATGCAGAGAAAGTTGTTTCAAAGCGATCAAAATCAGGGTCAATATGCCCCCCAGCCCCTCCGCCCTTATGCACTTACGGGATTCTAAAACACCTTATGAATCTAAGTGTTAATATCAAAGCATATTCTAAACCAGTCACTTCTAAACACCAAATCAACGTTTATTTATGTTGTAAACCATCAAATGATTGGAATGAAATAAGGTACAATGGTTTTTCGAGTTTTCATTACCAAGCCATCGCCCTTGGAGAACCAAGTATACTTTAGGTCCCATCCAAAATTTGAGGGTTAGGGTTTGGGTAACGGTATGTTAAGGGTTAGGGTTAGGGTCGGGTCGTGATTAGTGAGTTAGGGTCGGGTAATAGTTAGTAAGTTAAGGTCGGATAATAGTTAAGGTAGGGTCACGGTTGAAGTTTTTGATGGATAACAAAGACTTGTTGCAAAAAACATTTCGTACCTCATTTAATTTAGAACTATGTCGAAAGGGTCAGCCTTAATGTTAGCTGTTAATTTTTAGACATGTCGGTCTGGAAGAGTTGCATAAAGAGTTTGGTCTATTCATTATAATTATGGATTTGTAAATCAGCAGTTTTATAAGAAGGCAAGACAAGTCTTATGTAATTCCGTAAATATTGTTTGTCGACATAATCTTTAATTGAATCGTCTGATATTATTTTAATAATTGAAAACTTCAACCTAATAATAATACTTTACTGT
>JXSR01S014908.1:27015-38315 GCA_000969725.1 Ophiothrix spiculata | reverse complement strand
GTGCGTAACTTCATATTAGCATTCGTATTAAAAAGATGCGAAAAGAATGTTTACATACACTGTTTGAAAGTGTAACGCTATCTCTTTAGGACATCTTCGATTACAGAAAGACGTCCATCCTGAATACGCGCCTGTATCATTCAGCAGAGATAAAAGCATGAAGTACATTTACATACAGGAATCTAACGGATATCTCAACAACTTTGTTGGTTTCCGAGTAAGATTTAGAAATGTTTCAATACGGTGAATGTTTTTGTTTTGTATTTTTACTTTCAACATATCAAGTTAATGTATTTTTGTTTAAATTAATCTGATATAAATAAGTGTAAAAAGGTGATAATTAAAGAAAATGTGATGGTCTACTATGACTCCGTCCTGGTTGATTTCCTATACAACATTGACACATTATTCCATTAGAATGCAAGGAAGTGAGGGAAATCTGAAAAACAGGAACATGAAATACAATTGCACTGATGTGAACATTGAAATCATACCTATTGTTAAAAATACGTTTCAGCATGCCATTTCAAGATGTTGAACAGCAATAGAGTATTGACATAAAGTTATGCAATTGTGGTATCTCTGTAAAGGGAGAAGAATGTGCATGTTTTCTTTAAAATATATGATGGCTCACACCGAACGGGGGGGGGGGACTTTGCAGATGATATCAATTTTGAGTTTATCATTGCATCTGTTACAGCATCGTCTAAGCTTTAAAATGACACCTTATTTGTCGAAATTGATCAAGGCGATTAAATTTTACAGAAAATATGCTGGAAATTCTTATTATCTTCTTTATTTTTGCTACCTATTTTCACCCGTATCTTGAAAAGTGTTCTGTCACAAAATTCCCCTTTTCGGGGTGAGTCATCACATACCGGTATATAAAAATGTTTTTAGTTCTTTTGAAGCTGTCTAACTCATGAATATCTTACATGAAGGTAAGAGTCTAAGACCAACATATGGGAGTACTTCACTGTGAAATAGGTTTACATTCCATGATTAGTTATGAGACATCGGCCTGTATCCTGGGAAAATGCGTCCAATAAACAGGTGTTTTATATGGAAAACTGCCAATACGTGTTCTCTCCATGTATAACATAATTCGGTGTTTTATCCACACTAATGATGCAAAAAGCTGTTTCAACTTGATGTGGAATTAAGTTTAAATGTTACCAGATAACATTGCTTAAGAAAACAGAGCCGCCCATCCTGAATACACGCCTTTATCATTCAACAAAGATCAGAAAATCGAATCCTTTAATACGTTTAACGGATAATTTCTTGCAGGAAAAACTGATCTGATCCTAAATTTTCCCTCTTTCTCCTTTTTCCACAAATACATTCAATGTTGTTGTTTTTTTTACATAACATCGACTTTGTGAATTGCATTTGTAAGCATGGTAAGGGACGGCTTCAAAACTCAACCGGCGGTTGCCTGTCAGTTCTGATAAACAATAGCCAACCATCCAGAACCAGCCGCCGGTTGAGTTTTGAAACCGCCCCTAAATTGAGATTTTGAATTACTGGTAGTGGTACCTCAAGCTTTTTATATAAAGGATTTTTGTTGTTGTTGTTGTGTTCTGAACTAATTTACTAATGTCTAATACCGGTCCAGTATAGAAATATTTAGTCACTAAACGAATCATGATAATATTGCACGAATTTCCAACCTTATTTCAGATTCAGATTGTTTTATTATTCCCACAAAATATACATAAAAATACATAAGAATAGCATCAAAATAAAACAAAATATTCATGGAGGAAGGGACCGGAAGGTCAATGAGGCCTTGAATATTCATCCCCATATAGAATACAACAAAAAGTTACAACCATTGGTATTGGATTGACAGCACAACTACCAAACAAGACAAAAACAGGACATGCTCAAAACTTATTTAATAAATAAAAATATTATTTTGCTTAAGTTGATTTCGAAATTGTCACATTATTCCATTTTCTATTTCACATGATAATGAATACCAAATTTCAACATCTGGGTATGTTTAATAAAAAAGTTACCATATACATAATATGGGCATTGTGTCCTTTTATGCCCAAATATGGTCATACGATGTCCATATTTTGGCATAAAAGTAACATTCTCAGGATTTTAACCCACTTAGGGAGATTTTTTCATTTTTTGACAGGATGATGCACAAGTTAAAGGTCTGTAAGAATTCATCAAAAACTCATTTTTGAAAAATGGTCTCTAAGCAGTTTTGCAATTCAGCTCTTCATTATATCAGAACGCCTATTTGAATATTCGTTGAAAACTATAGGTAAATCACTGTGGTATTAATAGAAAACCACAGGATCAAGAGTAGACGCATCTGTTAAGGTTAAAATATTATTTTTTTTGCAACAGGTGACTACCAGCAACCGTCCTTATTGCTCATTTTTTTTTCAATTTTATAAGTTTATCATGGTAAGATTTACACATTTTCCGTAAGGATTGCATTATTATGGTGTTACTAATGAGAAGTGCATAGGATATGGAGAACCCAAGTTGCAAATGGAATACTTCAGTTTGTTCATGACACCAATATTCCTGAACATACTTCTTGAAACGTAGTCAATAATATCTTTCCATGTAAGACATTCATCAATCAAAACAACCAGAAATTCAGTTGTTTTAACCATTTCTAAATATTTTCCCGATGTAAGTTCATAGAATACATTCATTTCCAACAACTTACCGAAAACTTTAATAGTAATTGTTTCGAGAAAAATATTCCTTTAAGAGTATTTATCCCGCGGAATATTCATTTGAAATCAGAAGGAAATCGGTGTATATGAATTGGATTTTACATAATAGTAATTAGTTTTTAGTTTATAAAGAAATTCAATGGCCCAAAATGATAAATAGTTCAGTGACTGGCCAACCGTGATGTCGAATTCAACAGTTGTTAGGATTTATTGATGTCACGTGTTATTAAAAACTTCCGAATTAGAAAAGTCATTGACTCATGCCCTGTCAAGATTCTTCTTATAATTGGCAAGTGTTTGCCATGTCGTTAATTTGATATTCTGTAGGAGCATTCGCACAGGGGACTAAGGTCATTTCAAGGTCACGGTCGACGGTCATAACCCTAGATTCCTAGACCCTACCTGGACCAAACTGGGTCATAAATAGCAATTGGTCCCTCTGAATGTTTCAAAGATAGTCCAGTCAACGTAATCAAGTCAAAAGTAAATTTTAAGGTCGAATCATGAAATCGAACAAAAAGTTGACCTAAAGTTTTCAAATGTCAATTGTAAGGTGGTTCAGTCCGCATTTAGCGTACCCGCGCAAGTTCGTGAAATTTATGTGTAAATTTAGTATTTCATCAAGGTCAAATTACTATTTTATGTAAACACCCCACCCCACACACACACAACACACCCCACACCTGCCATTGTACTGTTTATGTTTTAGATTTCACTTCACAATCGCTCAGGTGGATGTTCTCGTGCTTCAGAATGCATGATTAACCCGCTCCGGAAACCATGGTTTGAGTCCCACAAATGCAGTGGAAACTATTTCTCTTTTGATGATTAAAAAGTAATTCTGATCAGCATTTTTCTGAACAGTCGATGTCATTTAGCTTTAAATCAGAGAATACTTATCGGTAAAAGTAGGCTGAACATTATCATAAATAGATGCAAAGGGTCATCGTCTTTATTCTGAATGGCTATATATGTTCCAACTTGTTCCCGCCAAGGCTAAACAAACAAATAATACAGAAAAATACAACTAATGCAGGAAACACGGATAGTATCTACCCGGAGTATTTACTGTTTCAATGCTCAAACGGTGACACACATTCGAAACCCTGTCATTTTATTTTACAATAACCTTATTAAAATTGCATCGTTCTGTTGGTCTCGATACTGACATTGATTCCAGGTCCGGAAGAGTACCATGATAATTTCCATAATAAACTTGGTATTGGCAACGATCATATCATCTTTACATAGGCAATAATATATAAATCATTGCTTCGAATACAAAATGTTTAATCTCGTCTTTCCCTTACATCCATTCTCCTCGAACTACTCGTAAAAGTTGTAACCTTTTGTTAAATTGTTGAAACATACTTTACTCCTCTTGGGTAATTTTTCATCCCCGAGGTCACCTCCATCAATATTTAGATTTTTAGCCGATAAGAATCCTTGACTGATGTATGTTACAAATCTGATATCATTCTTGCAAGTGCATCATTTACATTTTTGACAAATAATAGAAAGTGTTTTATTTTATATGTTTTATAAATTCTGTTTAATTACCAATGATTTTTAATTGTCTATGCTGTTGGAGTACCAACAGTAATTTACAGTAGTCAATGGAAATTTTTTTAAAGACTGTAATGCTCCTAACATGAAAACAACAAATAGGACTCAGTTGTGTTCAACTATCACGGCACATTTGAATTTGGATGTAGTTCATCGATGAATCCATCAGAATCTTTCCATTCATCCGTAAAACCTGATCAAGCACCCGTATACTCATAGTCCCAAAGGAGGTTTATAAATAGGTTAAGGTATCGTTCTACACAAGTCTAGCTTTTAGGGAATACTGAAACCGATATGTTATTTTCGGATGATAAAATAAATGGTATCTTATTACAAGCAAGTATATTTTAATCATTAGAATCTTTAGACACATTATTATAATCATTATAATCTTTATATGGAGGAGAAGACAAGAGGGCCAATAAGGCCTGAAGGTGTCAACCCCTAATAACAAAAACACCAGACGTTCAAACAACAGGACGGGACAGGGACGAGGACAAGGACAAGGAAACGGGACAAAGACAGCTCAAAAACTCGTGTTTTAATGTTTCATGTAATTTTGACTTCAATAATGTTACTGCAAATAAACATACAACGAAATGTACAGAAACGTGTTGTCCTAACAACAATGGCCCATATTCACAAAAGTTATTCCAGGAATAAAGTTATTCTTCTTTTGTGAATACTTGCTATAAGGGACAGAGCATAGAACACCTTATAGATACTGTAAAAGTACGTACCTTCTGTAGAGAAAGCTAGTTTTCAGTAAGGATTTCCCCTTTTCAAAGGCAAACCATACAAGATGTACATAATAAGACATTCTATAAAAACATGGTAAACCACCTTGTATGCATAATTTCCTAGGTGCTTTTACAAAATAGTAGAACCGGTGTAAAAATAATCTTGGTATGATTGAATTGCGTTATACAAAAGCAGATTGTATGTATGTAATCGTAGTCCCCCAGGAATGAAGTCCGCCTTCCACGGACCATAAAGGAATAAAGCTTATGTTGCATGAGAGTTGTTAGCCTATACGTTACTGTACGACCCGGACAGTAGCAACGGGGAAACAGAATTACAGGTGAAAGATAACTCTTTTTTAATCAAAAAAGAAAACATTACGATAAAGAACATTTCAATATATGGATTATGAATTCAGTATGCATTGTTTCAAAATTATGAATTAAGGACACATAGATGCTGTAAACATTGTTAAAAGAACACCACATTAGCTGGTATAATATTTTACTTTTACACAAAAATATTCCACCTCTGCAGTACTCTTCTTAATAATGTCATTTGTGAATGCTGCACATAATGAAGAATCTTTATTATCTTTATTCTTAATACAGTATGAGTTTTTTTAGATCCAAAACAATGTCATAGAAACCCTTACTTAATCCACATGCACACAAAAGGGGAACGCAAATTAATTAATCCTAGTAATAGTAAAACTCACTTTTTCCGGCCGAAGTTAAAGTGGACAATGTTTTCTTCAATCTACAATGTCATTTATAAAATCGAAAAGATTCTGAAATTGTTAACTCGTTAAGATATCAAATGATCAAGGATGTTTATATATATAGTTTACAGTAATGGACCGTAGAAGTTGGTCATCGTGAAGCTTGCACAGGTGCGTAAGGATAGTCATGAATGTAGTAACAGAGGCAATCATGCACGATGGCAATTTCAATCAACAGGAAGGTAAATAAATTTGCAGAAAAAACATTTCAGTATGACGTTCAACAACAAATCGTGACTTGAAATTGTTTGTTCATATCGTACTCTGGCAACTAAATGGTATTATTAAATTTGACTGAGAATGCGGCTATCGAGCCAGTCAAGCGCTGTTGCTTGCTTACGCCCAATTTAGCGGCAAAATGTAAGATGCGTATTGTGTTGTAGTCAAGTAATAGTAGCGCGAGGCTGAACGCAGAGGTGGGTCACTACGCACTCGCGCAGCGTCAGTCCAGACATGGCGCCCGCGTGGCGCAATCCCCTAACATAGCCGAATGTGCAAATAGACAAGTTTCCTATCTGGACTTCCTTTAATCTATGGTTCAAACATGTATTTTCTATACCAATGTATACCAGTTTCTATACACACTACTTCAAGTCATAATCTATGTTTAATTTCAATATGATACTTGATTTATTCAGCGTTGGATAGAACAAACGCATAATTAGGATGCGATTGTTAGTTAGCGAAATAAGACCAAGGAACGTAACAAGAACATCATTAGATACCGTGATCCACCGACGACAGCTGCAACTTTAATGATATCAATGGAATGTAACTCTCTCTATCTGATGAGAATTGTAGTGAACACACGAAATGAAATAAGGAATAGAAACAATAATAAACAAACAAACAAACTTATAGCCAACCAAACAATGAAACGAAAATTTGCTCACATAATCAATGCATCTATAAACATAGTGCCATCATGTTGAGTTTTGATAATCTTGTGGGTGTCAAAGTCACAGTATTTAAGTAAGGTTTGCTGCCATTGAAGGTGCAAACCATTTTTTTTTTTAACTGCATTAAATGATCAAAATACAGGACTGTACTTATTGAAATGTCAATGACTTAAAAAGCCAAATATTGCATCCCTTAAATGGTCAGTCATCAAGGTCAACAAGAACTAAGCGCATTATCCACAACAAGCTTAAAAGGATATCCTAAACAACCCTAACAATTTCCGACAAAAAGTCATTAATGCGAATAGGTATTTCCTTGGACTACTTTTTTGGTTTGGTTTAGAAACAATGAAATAAATTAATGATATGTTTATTTTGTTTCTTGTTTATGATAAACATATATAATATATTGCTATTTTCAGATAAGATGTCACAACTTAAATCCCTTTTAAAAGTATCTTTGGATATCAAAATAACCTGCTCAATCTCAAGTAACGCTGGTGAATATAGAAATGGTAAAACATGACACATCAAAGTCGTTTCAAAGATGTTTCAAGAGTATGTCAGATAATTTGTCTTGACAAGGCAATAAAATGCAACCACTATTGCGGAAGGCTAGTATTCATTAGAGATATTCCATTAAACTTTTATGTGAGGTTTACTATACAAGAAGATGTCTCCTGATAAACTGTCTACGGACAGGGTCAATGTAACCAGCTGGTGCAGAGGTGGGGAACAGTCATTTCATAAACATGATGGCCCGTATTCAAGAAAGGTGTTTAGCTAAATCAAGGTTTTATTTCTCGTCAACAGCAATACTCATTGAACTGTTCTGCTTGAAAGCTGCAATGATGCGTATCATTCCTGGACAGTTGATGCTCAGTTAAACAATGGTTTAGCTAAACATCTTTCTGGAATACGGGCCATATAAGTATAAGTTCAAACACCTTTTGAAATAAATTTTTTCAAATGCGAATTTCACACATTTTTTTTAAACAAAAAGAAGAATAACAGATGCGACAATAATTCATTCTGTGACGAGAGCAGTTCAGAGTTGAGTCTTCTGAGGAAAGTGTTTGTTTTATAATCGTCATTATTGTATTTTTTGAGGCTTCATTGGCCATTTTAAGAGCTACCAAATAGAATCCTGATATAAAGTTTGGAGCTCCTGATCCAAGATACTCCATTTGGATGGTAAGCAAGAGAAATCTCTCAAATCTCAATTGTTTTTTACTATTTGAAAAAAATAATTTAAAACTATTCAGACTCACGTTTTTTGGTCGAGACCCTTTTCCGTCCTCAACGAGTGGCGTCAAAGGATATACGGGAATATGGACTCGCAGCCATTTGATTTGACTGTCGTGTATCCTAAGGGGTGGCGTGGCCATCTTGGATTGTCGCTCATGGAGGGTGAGTTATTGTACCACCGGCATTTCCCGTCTCCGCTTGCCACACTTCGAGAGTCTTTGAGACGGATTATCGGGAAAATTGGCGTACTTTGATCAGCGTATTACTCAGTAAGTCGCAATACATGCTACTTGAAACGCAGACACGGTTTGCACGTGAAAACAAAATGCACACACGGTATCTGCGTCAAGTTAAGATTTGCGCGATCTGCTTGGATATTGGACCAAACTCCGATGATATCTGAAGGTACAATAACTTTGCTCCACGAGTGACACAAGATGGCGGCGAGTCCAGATTACCCTATAAAATGTCCTTGGTGGTGTCTGAGTTGTGTCTGACGTCTAATTTCCTGTTCTGGACGTTGCTGGCGTCCTTCGTGATATTGAAAACAGGAAATCGTAACATTTTGGAAGTTCACGGCCCCTGTCCCTATTAAAGATGGGGTTAAGTTCTTTCTTTATTTGGTTTACTATTGGTTATATTCAAAACGCATTTCAGCTTTGCAAACTGCCCTAAATATATTAAAAAAATTAACCCACCAGCTCATTTTGTTTGACGAACGTATTCATAAAATTAAATTATGTAACCTGACAATTTGAAGTAACACAAGGGATCTCCCTATAGCTCGAGGAAAATGAGTGTGAGGGTTACACTTGATAAAACATTTCCTACGCAAAGTCATGATTTAATTGCTCGTGCAAAGATGACATGATAGTAACTAATACCAACTATACAGAAGTCGAGTTTGGAGTCAGTTTTTCATGTTACTGACTATTTTCCTCAATTGTTAACATTATCTTAATCAGTCTTTTTAATAATGGGTGACACAAACTTTTCCTAACATCTGTTGATTTCGAAATCACAGCTGGGCAATCGGTGAACATGTGAGTAATAAATCACAACATAATGCTTTTATGAAAATGTTATTTCTACTATTCAGCAATAAGTATCTTAAGTGAGTAGTTCGTGGATTAGTTCTGTTTGAAGGAGCTGTTCTCAAGGAGTTGACATATCATCTCTCATAAAAATAAATTATTAGAAACGTGCAAATGTCAGATTTGAATATTATATCATGATATCAATTGATCTATTAAACGTGTAAAGTGTGTGAGCAAACTCTGGTGTGAGCAATGCAGAAAGAAATGTATCCCTATGGTGGTGTATCAGGTCCATCCAACTATCGGAAAGGCCGTCCATTTTTTACAAAATATACATGTACACACTGTGTTTACGGTAATATTGTACGGAATTAGGGTTAGGGTATTAGGAGAGTTAATGGTTAAGTTGGAATTTTGTGCAAATTTTTAAGTACACAATACATAATATATACATAATATATATAATATATACATACTTGGTATGACCATGATGACGCCGTAAACATATCGTAACCTCGCCGCAAGGTTATGTGACCAGGTTATCCGTATCAAACGTAACCACAAAATTAATATAATACAACTTGAGATATAGGCTATCATGTCTTCCTTTCAAAATAGACACAGACATCTTTCAAATATATCACTTTTTATCAAATATGTACGAAGCATGGGAATTCATGCAGAAGTTCCTTCCTAAATACTGAATGTTTAATTTAGATTTAGATTCATTCAACAGAATGTGAAAGAGCATAAGTTGCATCAAGCTTTTAATTGGTTGAAAGTGAAGAACAAAAAATAAAACAAGCCAATAACCATATTAAAACATTTTAAATCTTACACGGAAACCAACCAAGCTGTTTGAGATATTCGTTAGACTTCTGTCATGTCTGTAAGTAAATGATCTTCATATGCTTTTATCTCTGCTGAATGATACAGGCGCGTATTCAGGATGGACGCCTTTCTGTAAGTGTAGATGTCCTAAAGAGATAGTGTATCTCAACAGTGTAAAGTAAACATTCTTTTCACATCTTTTTTCTGATTAGGATAATAATTACTTTTTACAAGTAGCAGGGAAATATTTTTGCAGGGTGAGTCAAAATAAAGTGTAATCTAATCAGTGATTGTATATAACCAGTTACTTTTATTCTTTTGGAATATTGTTCCTGTATGAAATGTCATATTTGATTAGCTTTCATAGAAAATTTGTTGTGTTAAAATCGAACAAACAAACTACGATATTTAATTTACGTGCTTTCTAGTAACAAAGGCTGTTGTCTCTTTCATTTGTTATGATAGGAACGCCTATATGGAAATAAAATAACAAGAAAACAATATAGGCTGTTGAATGTGGACTGTAAAATGTCGGGTAGTGGGTTGACTCTTGAGGTAATCTTCAGATCTCTCAAAAAAACCTTCTAATTCGGAATCGCTGAATTATCCGGATCAGGATCTTCCAGAGCCTTCCTTATACGAAGAGTTGCATGGTCTTTAGCTTTTTAAACAATATTTTAAAAAGCTTGAGGTGATTGGACCTGGTAGACATCCGTAAACTACAGACAATACAGACGGCGATCTCCAACCGCACTATGAATCTGATGATACTTAAAGCAATACTATAAAATTTTGATCAAAACTGATTTATAGTATTGAAAAAAACCAGCATAACATGAAGGAATGTGATTATCTAAAAGCGCTTTCAAGTGTATTTTGTCAAACAATTGATTTTCCACTACAAAATGAATAAGAGCACATGCATGCTTTCCTATACTAATCTGTGGAATTAAATTCGGGATCCCAAATTTAATTCAACAAATTGCCATTACAGAAAAAGCACTAGCATACACGGTTGCTCATATAGTTGGAATAAAAATATTTTTACGACTTTTTTATGTAAAGGTCAATTTATGATGAACATATCAGGAAACTTATGTTGTTTTGGTCATAATTGATAGCTAATCGTGTTGGGTGTGAAATGGAACTCTGAATGTGATCAATTTTCTCATGTACTGGTAAGGAGGCAACAACAAAAATGGGTCAAAACGTGATTTTTAGGTCAAATTTGATTTGACCCCGCCTTTGACCCCGTCACTTCTTTACTCAAATTGAGTAGTCATATTGAATGTTTATCTTTAGTAGAGTGAGAATCAGGTGATTGAATGTCTTGGTCACGCTTGATTGCGCCAAGAGAATGCTAGGAAGCAAAGTACAAAATGATTCTCCAACGCCCCTCAATTTACAAAAATACGGTTGTGGTGAACGTGGAATGGTTCCCGGCGGTATATGACATCTTAAAAGGTTTGAAGATGTCATATACCGC
>JXSR01S014906.1:37656-47957 GCA_000969725.1 Ophiothrix spiculata | reverse complement strand
CCATTTGACATTTATATTGATCTTGAAGGTGGTTAAATATTAGGACATATGCTAGTGACTTTGAGAAATCTGAAAGATTTTGTTTAATTGCAATTATGTTTTATCATTCATTTATTTTTTGGTGGAGTTATTCTCTTTTGGAACTAAAGTGGTAAACTGTAGAGTTAGTGCCATTTGGACCTAAAATCGGTAATTTTATGGCAAAACTTACACAGTAAAGTATACCAGAATAACCGATTATCGAAACAAAAAGTTTTTTTGGAAAAAAAAAGGGTTCATTCCATGAAACCAGAGTGGTAATACTGCTCATTGGTACCAATAACTCAAGTTTGACAACAAGTGGAGTTATTCCCTTTTGGATCTGAGCTCTTCATAAATTAATGTGTAGAGTAAGGTTCCATCTGCAGCACTTGAACCATTGCTATCAGATAGTTTTCTTTATGTCTTTTTTTTTCATTAGATGTCAATATCATATTCATATTTAACCCATTTATCTTATTTATATTTTTAGAAATATCATAGAAAGTTTCAAGGTTGAAATTATTCAATATTTCATATTAAGTTTTCAGCGCTTTAACCAATGCTATCAGATATTTTTCTTGACATTTTTTGTCTTTTTCATTAGATGTCAAAATCATATTTAAGTTAACTCATTAATTAGACTCACACATCTTAGAAAAATAAATTAGTTAATTAACATATATTAAAATTATTAATGCCTGGAACCTTTCTTTTTCAAACTCAATGATCTATAAAAATCGTCTACTACTTCCCTCGGTACTAACACTTTATTTCCAGGATTATTTGGATCTTCAACTGACATGAACAACGAGTTTCTATCTGGTTCATGACGTCTTTGCAATGACACGTAGATGGGTTCAGTTCCATCACAACTGGTAAAACTGTTTCCTGTCTCCACGACCTCTTCAGAAATCGCGTAGAATTTATAACAATAAATGATCATTGTTATTAAAAACAAAATCATCAAGATCGTGGAACCAACTGTAGCTGCTGCCAAGTACATAAAAGTGTATTCATCATCCTGTATACATTCTGTGCCACACATTTCATCTTTATATACACCAGACTCTTCATAGTGCTGTTTGTTATTTTTACTTGGTTGACGACTTTTAATAGAAGCAATTTCCAACGGTCCCATTGTGCAAGATCTTACCCTATCTGGGAACCCTGAACTTGTCATTCTACATTCAAATATAGCTCCATTATACCGTTCATCCACAGTTGCCGATAATGTTGATATCACCATATCTTCATCTGATGACTCATGAGTAGTAAAATGTAAATCATTATTAACGCTCATCCAATTCAGACCAACCACTGGAAATCCTTTTTTAGATGTACAAGAAAGTACAAGTCTTTCCCCCGAGGTTAACTGTAATTTATCAGAAGAACTATAGCAAGATGGGTACGGCCTGTTAGGAAAAGAATTAATCTTAATTTCAATGATATCTTGAATGGCATTTGTATGTTCTCCTCGTACTAGTGAATACACTTTGCACAAATATTCGCCTTCGTCGCTTAACCGTACATCCAGAACTGTTAGCATGATTATATAAGAGCGACTGGAAAATGTTCGTTTAGCAAGAAATCCTCGCTGACCAAGAGAAGAACGTGTATTGTATTCTCCTACCGTTGTTAGCTCCTCAGTATCCCCATTCTTTAATACATGATAAAGGTTAACTCTTTGTGCATCTTTTTTATTCCACACCTCACATTGTACAACTAGAATACCTCCGATTGACACTGGATAAACCGGCGTTGTCACCTCTACCTTAGTCTGTGCACCTTCCAAACACAACGGGAGGATGCTTAAAACAACGACAACGTTATACAAATTGTGTAACGCCATGTTAGTAATGATCTGTGCAGTTGTGAAGTAAATATTCTATACCGTATATCATCGCTTCTTATGATTACCGTTTCAAGAATTAATTATACTAATAGATTTTCTGATGCATATGCATTATGGTTATTAAACATGCATGACCTTGTTAATATTAAATCGTTTATCTAGGTTACATATACTATGAGTCGAGACAATGATTTCTAGTGTTCAGTTTCATAATGTAGTTTGTAAACCTTAATATAATTTATGCTAACTGATAACGGGAAAATCTTTTGTGGTCGCCAGGTGGCGTGCATTCAAAAATATAACAGTCTCAAAATGTGATCACCTCATTCTACATCAAGAGCGCAATAGCTAGAAGTGCTACTCTTAATGACACTTATATCAAACTATTTTGTAATATATATTAGCTAGGTTATCGAGAAATTATCAATTAACAATTAGTTTCATTGTATATATTGTGCTTTGTTTTATATACATGTAGCAGAATTCTACCAAATGATAAATGTTAAAACACTAGTGATGCAATGTGTTAGTTTAACATACGGCATACATGGTAAAAATAAGGTATTTTCATAACAAAATTTACCATTAACTCAACATACAAATTTTGAGGTCTATATCATTTGTTTTATATAT
The DNA here is from genome assembly GCA_000969725.1 of Ophiothrix spiculata. Classification (NCBI taxonomy): domain Eukaryota; kingdom Metazoa; phylum Echinodermata; class Ophiuroidea; order Amphilepidida; family Ophiotrichidae; genus Ophiothrix; species Ophiothrix spiculata. The sequence goes on along the minus strand of JXSR01S014906.1, from coordinate 45,451 downwards.
GACAAATATTAAAAACCTCGAATCAAGACTAAGAGATTATAATTTTGTAAGAGCTCTATTTATCAAAATACTTTTCAAGAGTGATCAGGATTCAAATCATTTCTTCAACCCTACTTTATATTGGAGTTTAACGTCGTATTCTTTTTATGTTTTATGTGAAAAAAATAATGGGCTAAGCTCATTGATAAGTGTGAGCCAAAAGAAATGATCTGACGTATGATCTAACATTATTTGATTTCAACAAAGTACTATGTTGAACCTCCAAGATGGCTGAACCACACATCTCCCTACATTCTGATATACGGTATACACAGAAGTGGAAAATGTGAACATGGATAATGTCACGTCAACCCACATTGTTCACCTACAAAAGGAATCTTTATGCTTGGTCTCCAAGACACATTGTAAAATAGACATAAACTCGGTGCAAATAATAGTGTGTGAAAAAACATGTGTTCTGAATTATGAATATATTTTATTAAGATTTTTCTACGACATGTTTTAAATACCAAAAGATAAATTAAAGGTTAAAAGTACTTTCAAATTGTTAGGCAGTGTTTAAATAAAAATTTAACATTCGGCAATGGCAGTGGCATCTGGATTCGTATACTAAAACGGCGCATTATTATACAACCTAGGATGTTCTCAACGATGAAACAAGAATTAAGGAATGATTTTTCAAAGTATTTACACAATTTTAAACATACAATTATTTATCAACTTGATACACTATTGATGTCATGTATTATCCATTTACAGTTCTTGCAATGTTAAAATCTACACTATAATCATATGAATGCAATCTAAAGATATAATTCATTTATATTCGCTTTAAACATACAATTTCAAAAATTCATATATACAGCATTAAAATATATTTTGTAACATCATTATTAGATACAAAAATCGATCTCTTTATCTACAAATATTGTCGACTCCAAACTATAATTCTTGAAGAAGCTTGGTCCGATTTTTTTCAAAATTTAGTTTTCAATGCCATAGGAAAGATAGCCACTAAAAAGGTCTAAGTTTCAAATTTCAACTCCATCGGTCAAACCGTCTTAATTTTGTGGGCAATTTTGTATTTAAGAGCTTCCTATACGTTACTTATACTGTGTAAATTAAATTATGGTTACCATAATTAGACACATTTTCATATATATCTCCAAAACGGAACATAACTCGGCCGTGAAATTTCACCTGAGTTATTAGAAACATATAAAGAATATTTTAGTACCAAAATCTCAAAAAGTTTAAAAAAGGTTGAAGCAATCGGACCATGCTCCTTCAAATTCAATCACGGAAGATGGTTCCATGTCATTATGATATAACACTCCTAGCAATTATGAATTATTATCCGTACGTATTAGTGTTGATATCCAACCAGACATACTAGGTACATAATTAAACAAAAAAATGAAAATGAATATCAAGTACTTGCGTGCATAAGTTTAACTACATGTTATAGATAAAATAAATATTGTTTCAACAATGTAAACACATGTTGAAAGAAGCAAACTTCCATAAAACTAATAATGTTTATGACCTTTCTTTTTCAAACTCAGAGATCTATAAAAATCGTCGACTACTTCCCTTGGAACCAACACTTTGTTTCCGGGATTATTTGGATCTTCAACTGACATGTACAACGAGTTTCTGTCAGGTTCATGACGTCTTTGCAATGACACGTAAATTGGTTCGGTTCCATCACTGCTGGTAAAGCTGTTTCCTGTCTCCACAACTTCTTCGGAAATTGTAAAATATTTATAACAATAAATAATCATAGTTGTTAAAAACAAAAACATCAAGATCGTGGAACCAACTGTGGCTGCTGCCAAGTACATGAAAGTGTACTCATCATCTTGTGCACATTTTGTGCCACACATTTCATCTTTAAATACATTTGACTCTTCATAGTCCTGTTTGTTATTTGGTTGATGACTTTTACTAGAAACAATTTCCAACGGTCCCATTGTACAAGATCTAACCCTATCTGGGAATCCTGAACTTGTCATTCTACATTCAAATATAGCTCCATTATACCGTTCATCCACTGTTGCTGACAATGTGGAAATTATCATATCGCCATCTGATGACTCATGAGTAGTAAAATGTAAATCATTATTAACACACATCCAGTTGAGGCCAACCATTGGAAATTCCTCTTTAGATGAACAAGAAAATACAAGTCTTTTACCTGATGTCAACTGTAATTTATCGGATGTACTATAGCAAGATGGGTACGGTCTGTTAGGAAAAGAGTTGATTTTAATTGACATTATATCTTGCACTGTATTTGTTTGTTCTCCTCGTTCCAATAAGTACACTTTGCATAGATATTCGCCTTCATCGCTTAAACTTACATCAAGGACTGTTAAAATAATGATATTAGATCTTCCCGGAAATGGTCGTTTTGCAAGAAATCCGCGTTGACCAAGAGATGAGCGTGTATCATACTCTCCTTTCGTTGTCAGTTCCTCCGTATCTCCATTTTTCAATACATGATATAGATTTACTCTCTGTGCATCCTGCATGTTCAACACCTCACATTGTATCACTAAAATACCTCCAACTGACACTGGATAAACCGGTGATGTCACTTCAACTCTAGTCTGTCCGCCTTCTGAACACAAAACGATGCAGCTCAAAACGAAGATAACGTCATACCAATATTGTAACGCCATGTTGGTACTGATCTGTGCAGTGAATATTCTAATACTGAGTATCGCTCATTCGCTTGACATGGCTGTCTTTCATAAATATATTATTCTAATTTTGAATGCATCGATTCTGATTCATATGCATCACGGTTATTAATTTAAATATGCGTGACCTTCTTAATATTAATTGTAACAGCTAGCTTAAAACATACTATGAGTCGAGAAAATGAATCCTAGTGTTCACGTCATGATCATATTTTAACTGATATTTGCATTTTGTGGCGCTTAATATATGCTAATTGTTGGTAATGGAAATTGTGTGTATTTGTCGCCAGATGGCGCACATTCAAAGAAATCAACAGTCTTAAAATATATACTTTCACTCTGTTACTGAAAGTAAATAACTCGGAGTAAAATTGTATATATCAAATAATTTTCTGTCGCACTGAATCATTCAAAAATAAATATCCGGATATCCGATAAGGTGACGAAAAAAAACTGTTTTACGGGCCCGATTGATCCAAATCATGTAAAAACATCTGGTTAACAATTCCGGTTATTATTTTAGAAAATTTATTTGTAATTTTTTTTTTCAGTTTTTCTCTATTTTTTCGGATTATTAGGTTATTTTAGGCAAAAACAAATTAGAAAGAAATTTGCCGACCCTACTTGAAAGGTCCGACCGCCCGTAAAACAGAATTCCCATTTTATATATTGCCATGATAGTACTTGATTAGAGTAGAGCTCTATACTAATAAAAATGTAAAGCAATTATATAATTCAGATATGTCTAGCAAAACGTCACACGACATACCATCAGAATTAAATACAAATAATTACAATGTAAAGATTATATTACTCAACGGAAACAAACAGGATAATAGAGAATACAACATGCTAGGTCTAAATTGAATATGCCGTATGTCATAATAAAAAAATAATAAAACACAGTTTGGTGTAGTTTTTCATAAATAATTAGTGGACACCCTTTTATTAAATCTATTATACATATAAGGCATACCAGAATTCCCCACCTGTCAATAAAACTTTGGCGAAAACAAATATATTAAAGGAAAGTGTTTAAACTAGAATAATCTAATTTTCAAAGGTAAAATGTAGAACTAATGGCTTAGTTTACAAAAACGACAGTTCTATTGACAAGTTTTGATGGAATATGATAAACTCAGTTGAAAAGAAATAGGAAAAATGTGTGCATTAAACGTACACTTTAATAGGATACATACTATTGTGAAGAATGTTTTGTTAATTTTTTCGGACATTAGTATCTCTGTAAATAACTCGAAAATTAACATTACAAGAAAAGGACACTAAAATGTTATTAAGATTTAGAACAGGGGTGTATTATTTTCTTCCCAAGTTCAATTAATCAAACCTTCGATCGATTTCTACATGTGACAGGTTTGTTGGAGACCTGGCATGACCCATGTGACCTCAGATGATAAATTACACATTAATAATAGTTGATAACAAGGAGAACATCAATGAATGTATATTTTGACTAAATTGGATTTTTGTAATTGAAATTCATAAATTACTTATAAACAACCATACATCATGTTAACATTGGTTAAGACACTCTTCTTTAACCGGTCTAGATGACGAGTAAGTACATTTCAATCATGTCTAGATCCTTTCTTTGTAGAACTCAGTGATCTATTATTGCCGACAAGTTATCTTGGTTAATACTAAAACTTTATTTCCAGCATTATTGGATATTCAACAGACATGTATAATGAGCTTCTATCTGGTTCATGACGTCTTTGCAATGACACATAGATAGGTTCTGCTCCGTCACTACTGGTAAAACTATATCCTGTCTCTACAATCTCTTCAGAAATGGAGAAATACAGGCTTGACATTAAATATGGAATATATTTTTTCCGTTGGTTTCCATCTTGAATAATCCGCCATATCTCAGTATATGACAACTCAAGGAAGGTGTGTTTCTTAAAATTTGTAACTATACATGACAACTTTAAACCAAGACCTCTTTTGTGCATATTGAGGTGATATAGAGACAACCGGAAACCTGAAGGCACAAAAACCTCTCGAAATTGGGTTCAAACTCGTGTACAATAATACGGAATTAAGGAAATTAAATTTGCCATAGTTTCTTCAATGCATTACCTGGACACTTGAAATTTCACAGGGATGTTTTACATATTGTTGGTTACAAGTTATGACCAGTCACTATTTGCTATGTCTTCCATAAGAAGCGTAGAGGGCATTGACTCTCCATGCGGACATTCCAATCGTGATTGGAGAGTTCCGACGGGTATCCCAGCCTAAATATCAAGCACAGCCTAAAGTAATTTTTGTGCATTGGTGGTTTGATGCAAATTGTTGTTCATCGATGTATTACCTCAGCCGAGAAGTCCTCGATAGAGTTTATATCTGAAGATCTTACCAAAAATGGCAAGTATCCAACACCATGATCTTCCATAAAATTAGGCTGTATTTAGAACATTTGTGATTTCTCGCTTAATTCAAACTGGCGATCATGTTAGAAAACTACTGGAGAAAAATATCTTGACCAAAACAATTTCACAGCGGGCTTTGACTGAGCCACAGATCTTTTCCATTTTTGAGTCCCATCAATGAGATAACGTTGTCTTCTGTGCTTAGGTTAAATTTGAAATATACTTCCAAGATGGACGCATCAGAGTAGAAGATTTTCAGAGTAAGGTTATCCTGAAGCGCACATGCGATTAACCATTCATTCAGAAGAAGGTAACATTGTATTCTTGGGGTTTTCACATGCAGGTGGAAAATCAGCCTTGATCACTCCGAAAGGCAGCCTCCATCAGCCTCAGTGCAGATGCATACTAGAAGCCTTGATAGTGTCATTGGCTAGAGGCATCTTTGTAAACAATTTTGTGCTCCACTATGACACCAATCACGTCCGTCGTGCTCGTACAGTCCGGACTTTCCTGGAAGATCCGGGTGTTGAGTTCTTGCCTTGTCCTGTAAGATCTTCGGATATTAATCCTATTGAGAACATCTGGGTTAAGAAACACCTTGGATTAACAGCATATTATATGAATCAATCGAGGTGAGGGGGTTTTGTTGGGCTGTGTTTGGTGGTTTGGCTGATATACCCCAAAGAACTCTCCAATCACCAATGGAGAGCATGCCATGGAGAGTCATGACATTGTACGCTTCTCAATGATGACAGAGGAAATATTGATTGATCAGAAATTATTACTAACATTGTGTTAATCAACCCTGTAAAGTTTCACATCTCTAGGTAACGTACGAAAGAAAATATGGAAAATTCAGTTTCCTCTGTTTAATATTACTGTGCACGGCTTTGGAGTTTTTTGCGTCTTCAAGTTTCCCATCGTCTCTGTGTCACATCAATGAACTTTAAAGTGTCTTTGATTTGAAGTTTATAAGTTTATTTATGAACATGAGAAAGCACAAGTCTCTGAAATTAGTACATACCGAGATATGGCGGGTTATTCAAGATGGAAACCAACAGAAAAAATATATTCCATATTTAATGTCAAGTCTGTATATATATCCATATTATCATATTATCATGGTTGTTAGAAATAAAAACATCAAGATTGTAGTACCAACCATAGCCACTGCTAATTGTATTCATCCTCCTGTGTACATACATTACCACATGTTTCATCTTTCCATACATCTGACCCTTTATAAGTTTGCTTTATATTATATACCTTCAACTACTCCGTTCTGATGATATGTAACCACATTGTTTAAAGAATCAAACTACCATAAACTAATAATTTTTATGGCCTTTCTTTTTCAAACTCAGAGATCTATAAAAATCGTCGACTACTTCCCTTGGAACTAAAACTTTATTTCCAGGATTATTTGGATCTTCAACTGACATGTATAACGAACTTCTGTCTGGTTCATGACGCCTTTGCAATGACACGTAAATAGGTTCGGTTCCATCACAGCTGGTAAAACTGTTTCCTGTCTCCATAACCTCTTCAGAAATCGTGTAATATTTATAACAATAAATGATCATAGTTGTTAAAAACAAAAACATCAAGATCGTGGAACCAACTGTAGCTGCTGCCAAGTACATGAAAGTGTACTCATCATCCTGTATACATTTTGTGCCACACATTTCATCTCTAAATACATCTGACTCTTCATAGTACTGTTTGTTATTTTTATTTGGTTGATGACTTTTACTAGAAACAATTTCCAATGGTCCCATTGTACAAGATCTTACTCTATCTGGGAATCCCGAACTTGTCATTCTACATTCAAATATAGCTCCATTGTATTTTTCCCCATGGCTGACAGAACAAATCTTGTCAGCCATGCGCGAGCGCGACAGGTTAAAAAAATGTGTCAGTAAACACAATTCTACCCACATGTGGGAACAATATCGTAAACTGAGAAACAGTGTCAATTCAATGATTAAGGAATCAAAAAAGGTATATATTACAGATGCTCTGAAAACAAAGGATTCTAAGACAATATGGGCTAACATGAAACATATAGTACCTGGTAAAAATAAAAACATGGGAATAAATTGTATTAAAACAGATGATTATGAATGTACAAACTCCAGTGATATTGCTAATGTACTTAATGATTATTTTGCTAATATTGGACCTACAATTTCTGCAAAGATTCCCGATACTGATGTAGATAACAATCAACCTGATTGTACACCTGGTGATACGAATTTTAACTTTAATTATGTCAGTATTGAATATGTTTACAAACAGTTGTGTTCACTTCCCATTAACAAAGCCACGGGAGTCGATGATATGCCATCTAAGTTATTGAAATTAGCGGCCAATGAAATCGCTCCAATTGTAACGCACCTGGTCAATCTTTCACTTGAAACAAGTACATTTCCAAACAAGTGGAAAAAAGCTAGAGTGTGCCCAGTCTTCAAAGGTGGTGACAATAAAGATCCAAGTAATTATAGGCCAATATCCATCCTCCCTATTTTATCAAAAATTATTGAACGTTGTGTTTTTGATCAGATGTACCCATTTTTAGACTCAAATCATAAGTTGCATGAAAGCCAATCAGGTTTCCGCCCTGGATTTTCTACGTCATCAGCATTACTCAATGTAACTGAAGATTGGCTCAAGTCCATTGATAAAGGTGAATGT
>JXSR01S014904.1:40359-57619 GCA_000969725.1 Ophiothrix spiculata | reverse complement strand
ATTAAAATAGAATGGAAAATCACCTAAAATTGCAAAATATGAATCTTTCAGAAAAAGTCCCTTTCTGTAGCAATCAAAGATTTCAATATTAAGCTTCTCTAATTAAACAATTAATAAACAAAAACAAACAATTCAGTTTCACATAACAGTACAAAGAATTTTGATACAGCCAGTAGATGTTTTGCTGACTTTGTCTTATGAAAAACCAGCAGCAGTTCAGGAAACAGTTTATAACGTTAAAACTCAAGTAAAGTAAACCGGTCCTGAACTTACTTTAGCCTGATCCCCTATACCACCCAGAGCTTGCTCCTGTGGAGAATGACTTACCAGTAAAGAGCAAAGTTTCGTCGACAGCAGATGGATTCTATCTAAACTTACCTATTTCCACTCAAAAATGGTTGCAAACTTGCAAACTTCAGTTATATCAACTTAAACTTTCTGCCCTACAAAGTAAAAACACAGTATGTGCATTTATAAAACATAGCAGATACATCCAGTTAGCATTCACTTCAATCCACTTCCATGCAAAAAGGTTTATGTGCGTATGTTTGATATAGTAGATACTGCCTTGAGTTATGCAAGAGAATCGGTCGTCTGCTCATTTGTGCAGGATTTTCCCAAGGGAAAAGGAAGTAACTTGCAATATATCTGTAATGCACATACTGCGTTTTTACTTTGAAGGGCAGCTTTGTAAGTAAACTATATTGTTAAGTTAATTTGACAATAAATACAGTTTACTTATAAAGTTGATATGACTTTAAAGGATTAAGTTAATCAGATAAATAAAGTTGAGTTTTTAAAAAATCATTTTTGAGCGAGTCGAATTTTCATATTACCTAAAAATGATATAGGACATGTGTTCATTTTTTGTGCAAGTACTACTTTTAATTTTAACAGTATAATTTACTAAACAACCGTATTCGTCTAATTTGTAATGAAGGTTATGAACGCATCAGAAAAGGTTGTTTCGAGCTCTCTCTTGTGTATTTCTCAAATTCAACTAAATGTTCTTGGACGCAAGCCACATATGAAACTAGCAATGCTTTTGAGCAAAAATGGGGTTTAGGAACATCATTTGTTGCCGACGCCTGCCAGCTACCGTCTGTGTTGGATCAAGATATTTACATGGAGTTCTTGAATAAATGGGGAACGGTAAGTAGTGTTTGTCTCGACCGAGATTTTACAACATCATCGAAAGTCTATTAAAAAATGTCATGGGGATTCACCAGTGGCGTAACCAGCGAGGGGAGGGGGGCAAGGGGGGCTCCCCTCAAGGAAAAATGTCTACCCCACCCTCCCACTTGCCCCCTGTGCCTCCCCAAATGAAATCAAGAAAAATATGAAGTATCAATATATAGTACACTGTTGATGTAACTATGATAATTTTAACCTTTTAATGTGTAACATTTTCAAAATGTTCCAAAATTTGCGCACAAATGTCCCAAAATTTGTATATTTTAAAGACAAATTCAAAAAATTGCCAAAAACAGCATTAATGTTTCAGAAAAAAAATGATTTTTTAAAAATAAAATTCAAGCAAATTTGAGTGATTTTCTATATGAAAATCTTTTGGGTGTACCTTTATGAGTCTGAGCAATTTTGTTTTGCTCCCCTGCAAAATTGTTTTGCCCATGCTCGCCCCACAAATGAAAATGTCTGGTTACGCCACTGCGATTCACTAAAATAAGCGATTATGAAAAGCACTTGATTCCCAAACATTACAATAATTGCAAATAGACTATTCCTATAGTTGACATACTTACGCCGTTGATGGGGTAAATCCACAGAATCGGACGGGGAATCGGAACTCGGAAGGAGGCCAAGTAGGGTAATATCATAAGTGGCCTCGTTCTGAGTTCCGATTCTGTGGATTTACCCCGTCAACGGCGGGAGTATGTCAATTATAGGAATGGTCTATATATTTAAAAAACAGAACTATATTGCTAAATTGTATTTCCCCATATTCAATATCTACCCCAGTCTTTTATACAAGTAGTAGTTATTAAGTGAATTCATCCGTTAGGCCTAATAGTAAAATCAAAATATTAGTTATACTTATCCATAGAATTTAGAGAAATTTTAATTGACGCAGAATGATCTATATAGGAATGGGATTTCATAAATAAATACGATGTAAAAAACAAACAAATAAACAGTAAAAGGAATGTCATCTTCTTCCTGCAGCATGTGACAGTTGGCGTTGAATTGGGATTGCGATTGTATGAACGAACGAGCGGCAGTCAGAACGAGTTTGTGCGCTACGTCCAACGAGAGGTAAAACTTGTTAATGTAGTAAGAACATTTTTAATGTGGCAAGTAATTTGGTTCCAAATAATAACATAAAGCGAGAGGTAAATGTTTGCTCCTACTCAATAACATAGGTAGAGTGGATGGTAGCGTTACATTTCAGTTAATAACATGTGTATAGACCTTTTCAAACCGATCTTTTCCGAAGATACCCGAAAGCTTTAACAAGTTCCGATCGTTTCCGGGAAATAAACAGTACCTCTGTGCCTCATCTTTTGACAAAGTTCGACACTTCGACAGTATGTTTCCAACAACGACGAACGTTGCCGTTTTTATCATGCACTTTTGCGGTACTATTTCATTTTATTTCATTGTCGTCTGCCGACTGCAACTGCTGTGGCACGTGACCATGTTTTCCGAAGTTTTCCGATCGCTGTTTGAAAAGATCTATTAAAGGTAGTAATATTGATATTATGGTTTTAATTTCAAACTCTAATCGTGACCGTCGCTATAAAAAAAAAGGGAAGGAGGAGAAAATTTGATCAAAACAAGATCAAAATTGAAAATACCAAACAACGATTTTTGAAACTCAAGCAAAATCTATGTACCAAATCACGTGAATGTTTCGATATTCCCAAACTTTTTAACTACTAGAGGCCCGGCCTCAGTAGTTAAAAAGTTTAGGCAGTCTGAGGGAAGTAGTAAGGTGGTAACTAACGGAGGATTTGACCTTTGACCCCAAAATGGCGGAACTTCCGGTTTGAGGCATGATGGGTAAAATTCAAAATGGCGGATGGCGGGAAAAGTCAAATTTGAAAAAATTCAAAATGGCGGATGGCGGGAAAATTCAAATTTAAAAAAAAAATCAAAATGGCGGTTGGGCGGGAAATTTAAGCATGAATTAAAAAAAAAAGCGTTAGCGGAAGTTGTTCGTGATTGGTCGATTCAAATTTTAAAAATTCAAAATGGCGGTTGAGCGGGAAAATTCAAATTGATTTTAGGATTAGAGATCGGACAAATTTAATTTTAAAAAATGAGTAAAAGAAAACAAAAGATAAACTTACGTGACTATACTATCTGCGTCATCTCAATGTTCGACGATGATATATAAATCCAAAATATAACTTGTCCAAAATGCAGAGAAATAATTTCCTTCGGCCATTTTCAGTGATAAGAAATTATATATAGAGAGATTGTTATAGAGAAAAGATTTGACGAGTCTTGGTGTTGCTAGTCCGATCGTCTAAGAGTCAAAGTGTATCCGTACTACGTGTGTATGGTCCAAGCTAGAAGTGTCTGCGTGTAAAATAAACAGGATACTGCAGCTGATTTAAACTATGATCATGGATGCGTATTATAATAGACCTAATTAATTGGGACTCTCTGTAAGAATTTAAGTATATAATCAATCGTAAAATTGAGATTATAGATATTGGTTTTTAACATATGCAGACAGTATTTATCTGGTATAGAATTAGTTTATGGAGAACAAATATAAAACAAATATAAATATATTGTCACTTTGAAAGTTAAGAAGTATGTAGGCCTTTACGTACTAAGTGCGTAGATAATAGAGGAAGTAATTAGCACCAATTACAGATCAGTCAGGAACCGGTTCACACTATGTTAATTAATCCAGGAAGCCACAGCTTTTCTCTCACACAACTAGGAAGTCATTAGCACCAATTGCCAATTAACCAATTAACGAGTTGTTGACGTAAGGTTCTATGTCTTTTCGAGCTGGGTGTATAAGAGATTAGGCTAGCTTAAGCTGATTAAGCTTAGGAGATTGCGGCGCTGAAATGCGTCAAAATGCTTCTCCTCCTTCTTCTCCTCCTCCTTAACCTCCTACTCCTCCCCTTCCTCCTCCTCCTCCTTCTTCTCCTCCCCTCCTCCTCCTCCTCCCCTCTCTTCCTTGGGGCTTGAACCCATCACCCCTGACGTTTGACCAATGACATATGACCCTTGACCATGTCAGCCATTTTGAAGCACGCCCTCATGAGTTTTGACGTTTAACAAATGACATTTGACTCTTGACCTTATCGGCTATTTTGAAGCACACAGCAAGAAATGCACAGGATCCGCAAGAATCTGCAGGATCCGCACAAGATCCGCAGGATCCGCAAGTGATCCACACAAAATCCTCAAGAATCCGCATGATCCACATAAAATCCGCAAGAATCCGCACAAAATCCGCGAGAATCCGCAGGATCCGCAAGTGATCCGCACAAAATCCGCAAGGATCCGCACAAAATCCGCAAGAATCCGCACAAAATCCGCAAGAATCCGCACAAAATCCGCAAAAATTCGCATGATCCGCAAGAAAATCCACAGGATCTGCACAAAATCCGCAGGATCCGCACAAAATCCGCAAGAAATCCGCAGGATCCGAAAAATCCACAGGATCCGCAAGAACCAGCCAAATCCCCCTCCTCTCTCTCTTCCTTGAGGTTTGAATCTCCCCCTCTCCCCATGTTGCCATTTTGAAGCACGCCCTCATGAGTTTCGAGGCTTGAACCCAACACCCTTGACCTTCTCGAACGTTTTGAAGCACGCCCTCATGAGTTTCTAGGCTTGAACCCATCACCCTTGACATTTGACCCTTGACCTTGTCAGCCATTTTGAAGCACGCCCTCATGACGTTTTTTTAAATAACAGGTATAGTATCTGCTCCTAGAAAATAACATTTTCAAAGTGCCAGGTAATGTTTGCTTCCACACGATAACATTTCTAAAGTCAGAAATAATAATAATTTCCCCCTAAATAAAAAATAAAAAACATTTTAAAGTGGCAGGTGATTGTTACTTCTATATAGATGATAACATTTCTCAAGTTAGAGGTAACGTTAGACGTAATGTTTGCTTCATACCAACATTTCTAAAAAAGGGATGTACTTTTTACTGTACTACTATGTTGTATAGTAATATTTGTAAAATGTCAGGTACTGTAGTGTTTGTAAGTTAGCTCAATCGGTAAGGCATTCGCTTGCGGTGCGAAAGGTCCCGAGTTCGAACCCCGCTGGTGCCAAAATTTGAGTGTGCTTGAAATTCCCTGGGACAAGGAACTAACTGCTAATTGTCTCGTGGAAACCCGTACGAAACCCAGGGAGCTGATCCGGGCAGCGATGGTGCGTATGTGGGCTGATCAAGGTTCAGCGCCCCTAGAGGTTGCCGCAGAACCTGAAATGATGCTTGGTGTGGAATGGAGCTTACTTGGGCCACAGTAGTCAGCGAACACCTGTAAAGTGTGCAGAGGCCGAGTGAAATTACAAATCTGGGTGGCATAGCGCACTATAAATCCCCAGTATTTTTTTTATACGCAACAACTTTCTCAGAGAGCAGAAAACTCTATTTGAAACAAGGCCACAGAGTAACAAGGCATTAAGTATATGTTCTAATGGTCTTGCAAGTAGTTGTGTAAAAAGATTAATCTAAATAGATATAAATATATTATCAACAAATTAACGACTCCTCAATAACACATCCATTGAATTATATTTAGGAAGAAGCCAGTTTATACCACGGAGGGGGTAAAGACGGCTATGAATCGTCATTAGGAGTGGATATAGATCATTTCTCATCGAAGCTCTCTGCCAATATGCATTTTGGGGAAAATTATGAGAAGATTTCTACGGGATCAGAAGAATCACCGGAACCAGTACAAGTAGAGCTGATTGGTATTTATGAGATATTTCAGGTATATTATAGGTCATATCGTCTTCCAAGTTTCCGAAGGGAGGGTTGTTGCAACCCCCCCCCCTAGGGTTTTTTCTCGCTGCATAAAAACACAAAAGCAACCGACCCCTGGCATTTGGGTTATATCTTTAACATCCTTTGCGGTCATTTTGATGAAAAACTTAGGGGAGAGTATCATCTAAGGTGGGGTTAAGGCAAACCGTCAACGTTGCGGTATTGGGGTCACGGAGATATCCCGGAAGTTTTAAAGTCGCCATTTTGAAAAAAATATGCATGCTATAAGACTCAAACTTACTAGATATGTTAAACTCATCATTTCCCTTAATTCTTTATAAAAAAAAAACGATGAAAAGCCGATATTTAGAACTTTTATAGCAAAATTTCGATTTTGGTGGCCATTTTGCCATTATGCAATTTTGCCTGATTTTCCGAAAGTACTTTATGACGTTATAATTACGCAACGTCTTGGACGATTATGGTGATCTTGGTATCGCTGCACTGAAAACATTATTTCGTCAAACGTGGTGGAAAAGTCGTCAAACAGGGGTTATAAATTAGTCATGCAAGTGAATTTCCCCTTATTCGTCGTTTTACGATATTTGCGGGCGCATGACAAACGAAAACAAATGCAGGACAAATACATTTAATAACTGCACGAATTACAATCTGTGGAGGACGAGTTTGAACGATTGACAAATGCACTTTTCGTTAATTGACAAATGCATATCGTCATGAGCTAAGGTCAAGACGAATTAATGTACGCATGACAAACTATGTTGACAAACTTCTTTGAGCACGACTAACCATACCTGAGAGCTGACATATTTGCATGACGAATTATATCGTATATAACGGGTTTCCATACCTTCAAGAAGTGGCGTGGCGTTTTATTCTCGAGTCGATTGCACAGGAGGACAATTAGCGACAACACATCTTTGGATTCGGATAGAACAACTCTTTAATTCCAGGTTAGGTTTGTGCCTAGCTTATCATCACATTCCGACCAGACCGCATTGGATTCGGAGTAGGACAGAACAACACTACTGGACTCAGAATTCCCATATTCATACTTAAGCTTACTCATCATACTTCATCATTAGATTCTGACCAGACTAGTCCATCTAGATGGACCCCACAAGCGAGCGACGTAGGCGCACGCTTCGCGTTCGCTTGCGAGGTCCATCTGGATTGACTAGACCAGACAGCCATTGAAAAACCTGCAAGCAGAACCTGAGTGTTTCGTCTAGTTGATTTCACATGGATTGAGCCATACTTAAAAAGGAATTAGTCTACCGAAAACAAAACCTCTGAAAAACTAGTGTCACTTGACAAATTAAGTGACAAATTATTATTTTTGCATGACAAATTAATTTTTGTGCATGACAAATTAATTTTTATTCATGACAAACTAATTTTTCAGCATGACTAATTGTCATGAGAAAGTCGTCATACTAGACCGTTTTTCATGACTAATTATAATTCGTCGTTCAATACTAGTATGACGAATTCCACGACAAATTATAATTTGTCATACTAGACCATTTTCATGACAACTTATTATTTGTCAAGTGATGAAACACAATTTTCAGTGTGGATAGGGGAGAATCATACCTATATATTAATAGCAAAACCAAGTTCATAGGGGTTCCTATGATTACTACCAAATTATCGCGGGACTGGAAAAAGTACTGATTTAAATTATTTGGTTTAATGATTAGATATGTCACATATAGATTACCGACTATTCAAAGCAAGTTTATAGGGATGTGTGAAATGGGGTTTGTAGGTTTCTTTTTAGGAAAAAATGCGTGGCATTTAATCCTGGAATTTTCTCTGGATTTGTCCTACTTTGTCTGATATCTTGTATATCTGATATATTCAAATAAGTCAACATAGGTATCTTAGGGCGTGTTCACACATAATTTGGTAATTACTATATTCTCGTTAGCGTCACTTTTAGTCACGAGCGAGACACTTTCTATAATTGCGTTCACACTAAGAATTTGGTCATGAGTGACTCACGAGCGAGAATATAGTCATGACTAAATTCTTCGGTTTGAACACGTCCATAGTCAACGCATGTATATTTTAAGGTGACTTTAGCCTATATTTCTCTTCAGGATCAGTTCTGGACCAACTTTAATGAGTACCAGCAAGCTGGTTTGTGCACGCGGGCATGGAAGGCAACCATGGGTCTGATCAGATTGAATATGATTGCTGCTACAATAGGCTATCCGATTTACCGTCTACGTAACAGGGCTAAAGGTGAGCAATTGGGCATGGGGGAAACCTCTGTCACCTCTCAAATCAGAATGAATAAGAGATCGGGTAAAGGGAAGGAGAAAGAAAGAAAAGGGAAAGGAAGATGACGGAATGTGTGAACCAGGAAACTTTGTAACAGTTGTAACAAAATAACAGTAGCCAAACATTGTCCTCCTTTTACCATACTACTGAAGGATTTGCTACTTCCTATTCTTTGAAAATAAAACGATGAGTTAATTTGTTTGATGCCCTCCCTTTTCCTCGTAATGAAATGCAAGTCCAATTAGGGCGGACTGGTTATGCGAGACTCTCTAAGGCTGTGTTCACACATAACAGTCATGACTAGTCATGACTAGTCACGACTTAGCAGTTGCGTTCACACTGGGACACGACTCGCGCGTTAAAACTAGTGGCGCGTCACTTTTGGTCACGAGCGAGACACTTTCTATAATTGCGTTCACACTGGGAGCAAAAATATAGTCATGACCAAATTCTTCTGTGTGAACACGTCCTTAGATTATGGTAAAGTACGTCTTACACCGGCTAAGCCGCTGGTGAGGAGTAGACATGATGGTATTTTCCATTTAGGTATTGTTTACAAATTATGATGGAAACCATTGAGTAACACGTAGTGGTTTGACGCAATGCCGATGACAGAAGATATTTTCATAAAGCAATATGTTTTTAAGTTCCTATTCAATTTGAGAAAAGAATCGACAAGATTATTGTTTGTTTGTTTGTTTTTGTTGTTGTTTTTGTTTACATTTATTTGTTTTTTACTTTATTCATTCTATCTTGTAGATCCACTTGTTGAGATTCCTGTGACGTGGCCAATGGGTATTTATGGTATACCACAATCCGTCTACGGCTGTCCATCCAATCCCTATTTTCCTTGGCATGATGGTAAAGTCTTCATTAAGGTTAAAGTACATTATTTGTACGTAATTTGTTAAGTTTCGTCGACTTTTATGATGTATCACGGAAATTCCCGATTAAAGTAAGACGACCGCTTATATTTACTGGTAATAATCGTATACGCATGCAAGAGATCAATAGCAAGGCGATGTAAATAAGTTCGTATGATTTCTTAACGAATTGACGGTCAAATAAGCCCGCTGCAATGAGACGGAGTCTCCCATAATCGAGAGTCCCGACTCCCGGGGTCTAATAGACCATATCGATAATTGACATAATCCCGCCGTTGATGGGGTAAATCCACAGAACCGGACGGGAAATCGGAACTCAGAACGAGGCCAAGTATGATAAACACACTACTTGCTCTCGCTCTGAGTTCCATTCCCCGTCCGATTCTGTGGAT
Source organism: Ophiothrix spiculata (assembly GCA_000969725.1). Classification (NCBI taxonomy): domain Eukaryota; kingdom Metazoa; phylum Echinodermata; class Ophiuroidea; order Amphilepidida; family Ophiotrichidae; genus Ophiothrix; species Ophiothrix spiculata. Next base: position 48,097 of record JXSR01S014904.1, on the reverse strand, counting down.
TTACCCCATCAACGGCGGGAGTAGGTCAATTATCGATATGGTCTATTGAACAGCACGGAATAAGTCGCAATCAATGATTTATTGATAGCACATGTACAAGTACGTTCTACCTGAGACGACAATAACTTAAGTTATTTTCGTCTCAAGTTCTACACATTGAATAGCTAGGACGCTCAGCATGCTCAGTACACAAAATGGTACAGACCCTGTATTTCATTACACCTGTAATTTCATCGGTCACAAAAATGAATATTTTGGCTGTCGTAAAACAAAGTTTTTAAGACATTTTTAAATAGAATTTTAGTCATGGTTTTGTTGTTCTAAGTCAAGCTGAAAAATCCTACGTTTGTATACTTGTCATTATTGTTTTAATACGAAGATGGTACTGCAGACTATCATTCCTAGTCTAAAATTCCACTAGTTATTTACAAGTGATTTTGCATTAGATTTTAAGCATGCAAAACTAAACTTGCTAATGAATTAAAATTGTTTACGGTCTTGACCGATTTGGGCCTCTTTTTCTTCACGCAAGTTTTCTTCTATGTACTCTAGAAATTGAGAATCTGTGCTTTTTCTTTCAAGGTATTCGATTCCATGATACCGAAGACACATTTGGGGAAAACTACTGGTCTAATCCCCTTCATCTTCAACCTTACTATGGACAAAATGATATGGAACAGCATTTCTGTATGAGAACTGTTAACCAGGCTACAAACTATGACTGGGACTGGCCTCAGGGGGAGTATTGTGTGTTCAAAATGGGATCAGCATGTCCAACAGGTATTGTGTATATGTACTACACCATCAATAAATTTGACAAATCCGATATGTATAATCCGATAGGCCTATACTGTTGTTTGAAGCGGACATTTATTCAATTTGTAAACAAATTCCATATTTTACTTCATAGAAAGTTTAAAAAGTAGCACAGATAACTGGAATAAGTTTCATAATAAAGTTTTGAACCCAGTCTCAAAGATTTTTTTTCATTTAGGTTAAAATTTACTTATTTTTACGCCGGTTTATTTGTATTTTTTTGCAAATTCAAATTTGTGTGGAAAAAGAGGGCGCTATACATTTTTTAAATACATGTATTGAAATAATTGATATTGATTATGTTGTTTGATTTGTGACGATTTAGGCTGAAATGATAAGGAAATTGTTCTTGCTTCATTTGCATATCTTATTTCAGTGGTACATAACAGTATATCCCTTGGACACCTTAAAATGAGTTTTTATGAATAGCGCCATCTATTTTAACACTTAACGAATAAAATGTCCCCATTTCTATAAGGGTTCAAACAACAGCTATGTTACACCACAGAGTAACAGAGATGTCACTGAACTCAAAACATGGCCCCAATTACGTAACGTGTAACGTAATATGTGGACAAAAACGAGAACACACGATGAAGAATGCTACACACCTTGTACCCGATTAAGCGTAACACACACCAAGGACGATTTCAGGATTTATCGATACTTGAGAAGGATTATTCTTTGTGTGTTCTCGTTTATTGGAACCACTGGTCACGTGATCAGTGAAAAAAAGTTAACCAGCGACCGTTGAGAAATAGTAACCAAATGAGCTATGAAGTATATGGGGATAAAGTGTCAGGGGCCTGGTTACACTATATTATTTCTATGATTCGCTTCAGAAATGGAAGACAGCCAGAAGTAAGGTCCGAGAAAAGTGGCTGGTTTTATTTTTTTTTATGCATAGAAAATCGGCACAGAGCGCTGGTTTGATGATGCTCATGAATATTAATGAGTTTGAGACATTGATTTAAAAAGGCCCATAAACTCATCCAAATAGATTTTAATTCAAAATAATTATGCATCTAGATGTATAAATGTTGTCAAAACATATTGAAATAAAAAATGATTGAAATTAGTTGAAATAAAAATGCATATTTGTGTGATTTCTAAAGTGATTTTTTTCATTGAGTGAGGTCAAATATGGTCTTTACTTTTTCTCTGAAATCTACAATTCTGGACTTAATATATTTAAGCCGCTTAGTCCAAAGAAGCCGAACACACTTTTGTACATATATCCTGAAAATCTAGCCTGAATTCTGCTTAAAACACGTGTCACGTAGATGAGTGTGACTCTTGGTCCATGAGGTCAAATCCGATATTGCAGATCCGCTGCCCGTCTCCGCTGCGCCTATGGCAGTTTCGGCGGCAATCTATTTAGCTCATGCCCTAGTGCAAAAATAACTGAAAAATAAAACAAGATGAAAAAACAGAATTGTGTCTGGAAGAGTGGAAGAGTGATATATCACTGAAAAAATTATAAAATCTAATTGAAATAAGAAGAAAAAGGAAAAAAATGTGTATAGATCGAGAATCGAACCTGGTTTCCTGCGGCCCCAAAATAAACGATCTCATAGCTCACGCTACTGAATCAATGTGAAATAAAGTCGCAAATGTTAGTACTTAAACTGTGATTGCGCAAGATCCAATTGTTTTGAAATATTTACACAAAATATCATATTAGGGACAGATTCTGTCAATTATAGTTATGCTTAGGTAACATTATGCTATTTTACAAAATAAATAATCCCATTCAGGATAAATCAGAAGAAAATCGATGTAAAATTGGATTGCTAAAATGGCGCAGAGGTCATTCCGTGTAGACTAAACACGGCACATGGCAAATGACGTCATACAGACCCATTGATACAAAAGGTTCTTCTTGTCGTACGATGATGCTGACTGTTAATTTAAGGGTATTCAATGCGTAATTGTAATGGCCGATATCTGGTCCCTTTCGTACGTCTAATTGAACGGCATTTTTGTCGCACTATTTACCGGTTTTACAGGAATAATAAGAAAGATATATTTTTCAAATTTCATGGATATGAGGTTTGATAGGTTGTATAACTTATTTTGCCATCCAATAGATATTTAGTTCGTTAAAACAACGAGCATGTAAGCAGATGTGACCTCATGATTTTAAATGCTTAAAATTTGCAATTTTGTTTAGAATGTAATAAAATGAAGATTTTTTTACTCCTAACAGTCAAACAAAACCATGTTTTAATAGAAAAAACTCTAAATATTTTCATCCATATCTCATTTTTTTATTTGCAATAACCACCTTGTGATCATGAGGCTTTGAAGTCCGAACTATCCGACAGGTCACGTCAAGAAAAAAAATATCACGACCAAATTCTTCAATATCGATCGCCAGAACTTAAAAATAAATTGCTCATTAAAAGCTCATTTGCATAGGCTCTAAGCCCTGACTGGAGGGATGGGTGTACTGGGATGATGAAGATCTTGGCAACACCAATAGTTACTCAGGCAGTGTACCAACAGGCGTATATAATAGCAACACTAAGATCTATTATTGTTGTCGTGCGGATGGGAGAACCAGCAAAGCAATTTACCTGCCCATCGACGCACCTTTCTTTTTGTTTCAACACAAAAGGGCCAGCGAATGTCAGCAGGTAATTACTTAAACAAGAAAAATTTCGACAATTAGTTATAAATAAATACATGGCTTGAGGTGAAGTAGTATAATCTATCTTTCCCGACGTACTGGCCTTATGACTTCACTGAAAATAATTTGGGGAGTCACCAGACACCCTGTCAGGATCTGATCACCACTGACGCTCCTCGGGTGTAGGTTGACACCCAAATGAGCGTCAATATCGATGCTTATGAGAATGCAATGGCTCAAATTGACACCTTTTGAGTGTATTTTGTAGATTGATTAGTTGGGGACACCAATTCTGGTGTCAAATGACACTCCATGGTGTCATCTGAGAATCAAGAAGTATCCATGAGACCTGTAAAGGGTATTACCTGACACCTTTAAGGTATTTCGTGACACCATTACAATTTATTCCGACACCACTTTTGGTTTCAAACGACACCCCTTTTAACACTTACGAATAAAATGTCCACATTTCTATTGGGTTCAAACAACAGCTATGTTACACTACAGAGTAACAGAGATATCACTGAACTCAAAACATGGCCCAAATTACGTAACGTGTAACGTAATATGTGGACAAAAACGAGAACACACGATGAAGAATGCTACACACCTTGTACCCGATTAAGCGTAACACGCACCAAGGACGATTGCAGGATTTATCGATATTTGAGAAGGATTATTCTTTGTGTGTTCTCGTTTATTGGAGCCACTGATCACGTGATCAGCGAAAAAACGTTAACCAGCGACCGTTGAGAAATAGTAACCAAATGAGCTATGAAGTATATGGGGATAAAGTGTCAGGATCTGATCACCATTGACGCTCCTCGGGTGTCAGTTGACACCCAAATGAGCGTCAATATCGATGCTTATGAGAATGCAATGGCTCAAATTGACACCAGGTTTTATGGTCCCAGAGTGTATTTTGTAGATTGATTGGTTGGGGACACCAATTCTTGTGTCAAATGACACTCCATGGTGTCATCTGAGAATCAGGAAGTATCCATGAGACCTGTAAAGGGTGTTACCTGACACCTTCAAGGTATTTCGTGACACCATTACAATTTATTCCAACACCACTTTTGGTGTCAAACGACACCCCTCAAAATGGGTCCTGAGGCGCCATCAAAAGGTGTCAGAAACAATGTTGACACCCTGAAAGTGCTATATGAACCCCTAAAGGAATCCATCTAAAAAGTGTCACTTTGATTCCTTTATGGTAGCGCCCCAGGACCCAAATCTGGACACTCTTAAAGGTGTCGGTTGACACCAATTATATTTTCAGTGTAATATTCTGAGGCCGCAGTCCGAGGGATAATAGTCAGTACCGAGGCATTTATGAATTCGACCTGATGCGCCATCACATAGCTTTTTCATTCACGTGTCTCTAGCTTGTGGGATTGTTATCCAGTACCCTATAAAAAAGGATTTTCTTGTGAGATATTTCAGTTTAATTCCTTACATAATAACATCGCCTTGATGTTTTCCCAAATTCTAGGTTGTGGGGATGCAAGTTACCCATGAATGGTTCCACTGGGATGATGAAGATGCGTTTAATTCGGACGATGCTGGAGGAGAATATCCAAAAGACAATGGCGGAAGAAATAATCATGAGTTGTACTACTGCTTCTACGAAAAAGTGTTACCTACGAATCCACCGGAGTTTTTTTGAAAACGTTAAGCGTAATATTTTAAGTTATTTTTATCTTCATTTTGAATCACCTCTAAATTTAGTTTGAAAAGATATTAAAAGAGCATCAATATTTCCGGGCAATATCTAAATATTCTTATCTTTATTTTCAAACTTCTCCTTGAAATTTAGTTTGAAAGCTAAATTACTAAAGAGTAACGGAACTGCGTTCCGTCATGGATACTTTTATCATTCAAAATAGGCTTACAAAATCTACAAAATAATACAAAGAATAAACCAAATGAATTTTTAAAGATTTGTGTTATGTGACAAGACGTTGTCCTTTTGGAATCAAAAGAAATCGCCAAAATCTTTATGGGATCAGATGGTCTGTCGGACGTTCACAAAGTCGAGAAATCATGGAGATGTAGTTTCATCATCGATATATACCGTATAAGGTGATATGCAGAATGATGATATGGCAATGAAGAGTTCGCCTGGTATCCTTTTAATTTTGATTTTAATTCATGAGTTTATCTAGATTTATATAACGTATGAAATACCTCTGCATCGTGATACAGATCAAATACAAGGAATTTTCCAATTATAACAATGACTTGTTGGTCAAAATATGAAGCCAGAAGAACGCAGCTTTTAAGGCTTCAACCCATGCGTTGGTCGCCCCATGCTTGCTTGCGGCAGTGCCGGCCGGGGCTTCACAATATCATCGGTTGTAGTGTTTAGTATAAAAATCAACTTGGAAAACAGGAAACACACAAATAGTTATAGTAGATTTCCTCTTAATTTTATTACAATATACCTCGATCTGCGTCATTTTTAAAAAGTACAAGTATAATTAATTGGTCAGTTATGGTTAATAATATACTAATAATAAGAAGCCAGAGAAACGCTTTCCATATGGCTGCCTGCAAGCTATCCCTTGGTAACCACATGCTTGCTTGCATTACCAATGCATAGGTGCCACTCATCTGTGAAACTTGTAATCATCCGCGTTAATGAAAACAAGGATTTAAGGTACGATAGTTTAACAAGTAAAAACATCTTCGTTTGGGCAACAGGCAATTTCAAGACTCTATGGTATGTATTTTCACAGGAAATGCTCTCTTAGGGTATATATTTAGAACAACTAGGCCTACCCATTTTGTGCCCCCAATAGTAATCATATTTTAACATTTATTGGTAAAAAATTCGTGTGTTCGGTTTCTCCTTAGGGTGTTTATGTCCATATTACTCTCCAATAATATATTTTATGTCAGTGTCCAGGTGCTTTTAACCCCCAAAATCCTTGATTAGGGTATCTGTGACAAATATCAGGAATCCTACAGTAGCTTAGGGTTCTTTTAGATATTCAATTAATGCGCATGCTTACAAACTTGACAGATGAGTGGCACCCCTGGGAATGTATAAATCAGTGGCAACGACTCATTTGAAAAACAAGAAACAAATGAGTACTTGTTTTTATTAAGAAATAAATAAAGATTATTTAAAAAAACAAGAAACAAACAAGTAGCTATTTTGATTATGAAAAGAATGATTTTTTTAAAAAAAAGATACCTTGGCCGATAAACAAAACATGGCGTATAACGTGACTTGATAATAGGATCCCAAACGGAATCAAGATCTAGCACATGGTCTTTATGTCAGTCGTGTTGTTAGTGATATTTTTGTTTATTTTAATGCATATCGAGGCATTAACTCTTTCACTCCGGAATAAAATTTTAACAATCTGCCCTATTTGGACCGCAAGCCGCTCAGAGCGGCTCACAGACACCTCACTTTATGATAGCATATGATAATTGTAGCGCGCCAGGGTTACTCTCGTTGCTAATAAAAATTAAGGTTATAGATAGCCATTTGTTCTAACTGCTTGATGTCGAATTTTTCAGCAGACTGATCACCTCCTGTTTGATCAGCGTTTACTGCAGCACAGAGTAACAGATTTGAAACTTTGTGTCGTGTTCAGAGTCTGTCGATATTCATCATGATGTATATACTACAATCATAGATCTAGAGGGGAGAGACCAGACTCGGCGCCATTTTTATTCTGACATGGTAATTAATTCGGGGGTACTTGGGGTTTTGCCAATGATGCATTGCATCGTACATTTTGTTGAATTTCCTGTTGTGCGCAAATATTGAAAACACGCACACACGCTTTGCGTACAGTTTGGTGTATGATTAGCCACTTATTAGGTATAGAAAAATTCTATACTTCTCCGATATAACATGAAGAATTTGTATCATTACACCTCACTCTGACTCTGGGGATGAGGCTGTAGGGAAATAATCACAACTAATACTTGCTGTCGAAGTGACGTCAATATCCGATTCCATTACCCCGGCAACCATTTCATATACATACACGGGACCCGTGGCATCAATTTCAATTACCCGCGGTAATTGCAGTCGTATTAACAATGACTCAAGGTCAAATTATATCCAATAGCAACAAAACTTGACCAGCGAAGCATATTACTTTCTGTCTTTCTTCTTTGGTGGAGCCTGTGTAACACACTGGGTTTGAATTAGACTTTTGAGTGACTTTTTTAATTGACACCCTAAATGGTCATTTGTGTACCGTCGCGGCAAAAGGGACCAGTTGTCGGCAACTTCCATTTTGCGCTAGAGGCCGGTAAAGTTGA
>JXSR01S014904.1:18547-36899 GCA_000969725.1 Ophiothrix spiculata | reverse complement strand
GGAAGGACATCGCAGAAGAGGCAGGCAGAAAACCCGCTGGATAGATGGCATTAGAGAATATACTGGCCTATCTGTCAATGCAACCTACCGTTATGCTCAAGATCGGCACAGTTGGAACGACATCATCAAAAGGGTCACAACGAGTCAGTCATGACTCATAGGACGACGACGACGAAAATCGCGGCGAACTTTCCCATTTGTCGTTGAACATCCAATGCACATACGTATTTTATTAGGTAACGTTAAATGCTATGACCCCGAGTAAAAGAGTATGAACCAAGAGCATCAATTGACCCCGATTTTTCTTTTCCTTGACCCCTTCAGGTTCAATAACTTAGGTCAGTGTTGATAGTATATTTGGTTTTGGATGTAATTTGGCGGGCTATTTGGTTTTCTTAAAGCTGCGCTTACAACAGTCATATTAGTTGGGCGTTACTTTCGGGCACCTTGGTGTATTTATTTGACACTAGACACAAGTTACCCAACGCCTTATATCGGAAATACTTCAAACACTGGGATTTCGAGAATTCTGGACTGTAGATGTGAGCATAAACTTTATTATAATACAATATTATTTTCGTCATGATATGCATATATAATACAATATTATATATGCATATCATGACAAAAATAATATTGTATTATATATGCATATATGCATATACAATACAATATTATTTTCGTCATGATATGCATGAGGTTTAGGCCTGTGACTTTCGGGTAATTTGCTACCCGGGTACCCGACTTATTTTTTCGGTACCCGACCGTATTGATAATTGAGCATTTACAAGGTTAGAACGGGAAGTTTGACGGTCTACTACGACCATAATTATGACGTCTCAATTACACCAAAAAAATTGATTTTCACCATGTGGTCTTTCTTGATTTATCATGTTACTTCGATCAGATGATGATTTTATCATAAATTGTTGAACATAATTTTTTGTTCAAAATTCTATGATGTTTTTGTCCAGTTCGGGTAATCGGTCGGCAGATTTTGTACCCGGGTAAGCTCATGACGGGCGGATACCCGGGTACTCGGGTTTTAGTACCAGGCCTAATTGAGGTTTAAGAAATATGTCCTTAGCAACACATGAAACGTAGAAATCAGACTTTGTCAGGAAAATTGCTTAATTTCCACATTATCAAGGTGTAATGAAATACAGCATCCGTGTGACTGAATGTCCTAGCTACTATTTAACTCTGTAAAACGTACTTGTACATGTGCGATCAATAAATCATTGATTGCGATTTATTCCTGGTTATGGGAGACACTCAGTCTCATTACACCGGCTCTAAAATGCTTCTTTAAACCTATGTATGCTTAACGGAGAACGATGGGAAGTCTTTATTGTCATTATATTTAATAAACAACTTGTTGATATTTCATGGCATTTTAAGTGACGGAAAATTGGTGTGTGAAATTACACGCAGTACCCCGTATGTTCATTAGTCTTACTAGCTTGAAATGGCATTGTACATTTTGAAAAACATACGTATTTCCATTGTTACCTTCAGCAGTTCAACCTACCAAACGAAATCGAGTCGTGCAAAGTGATTGAAATGTTGCCTTTATTATGACAAAATAGCGTTAACTTTTTTGAAGTAGCCTGTTCACCCCATTTTGAACTTGATCTTGGACGTGAAATCACTAGTAATTAGGTTTACGTGTTAACTAAAGACTCTAGTCATTGTTTACGCCAAAAATTGGGATATTCTGACATGTGTAAGTAGGGCAAAACCTTGCAGTAAACATGATGTTCAGCCGAGCGAGACGGAAAAGGGACTGCATCCTTAACCTAGTAAATTATTCAGTTTTTGTAATCAGATGTAATCTTTTATTATCTACTCGAGTTTTGAAATCAGGTATAATGATACCTCATTTCTTGACCATCACTCAGGAGTACTATTATCGTACACCCAACCAACAATTAACTTTATCAGGGTTAAATATAGCAGGGTGAGGTGAAATAAAGAAAATAAGAAATGCGATCAATCATTAAATTTTGATTGGATATGATGTGCAATGTATTTTCTTGATAAAATAATCAACCTATTTCATGAAACATGTTAATAGTTCCCCGGAAAATAATGTAAACAGAAATTGCTTAAAAGCACAGGCTGGGCGTTTTTGCTGTACAAATGTATAGAACAAAACATCCGAATATCAAATGTGTCACTTTCTTACTTCAAATGATCTAATCTTTAACCCTTGTCTTCCTTAGCCTTTTTTTGTAACACGTCTTCCTGGAGATGGTTATACCACCCCTGTGATTTTTAAATTGGGACCCCCAAAGTTATATTGTTTGGTACAATGGTATAGGGTAGGGTCTCTTATTTCCATTGATACCCAGATCATGAAAATCGATCGAGGCGTTACGTAATTATGACGTCATGAAGTAATTCCGGAAAGAAAAAATCGACTTGGGGCAAAAATGGCCACTTTTCAAAACATCGTTATAAAAGTTCTAAATGTCCGATTTTTCCTAATAGATGAAGGAATCGATAATTCTTACATGTCTTGTAAGTGTCAAGTCCATATCATGTAGAAATGTTTCAAAATGGCGACATTTTTCGAGGTGGTAACCAACCCGTCGTACCCTATAGACTTTGATGGCCTACCATAACCCCCCCCCCCCCTAGGAAGACAAGAGTTAAGCAAAACTTCTCAAGAATTTTGATTTTATTCAGAATTTTATTTTTATTTTTTTATACTGCCCTCAATTAATTGTATTCACTTCATTCAGCCTCACGCTTTGCTACGCTCAGCGGTCGCAGATGGCAAGCGCCTCGCGGCGTTTGCTAACTCTCGCTTACGGCGCTCGTATCGCGCCGAAAATCAACATTTCGGTGCGTCTTTGTTAAAGATCATAACTTTTGAACCACAGGTCCGTTTTAACTCAATTAACAAGCATATGGAAGCAAAAAGTGTGAAGTTATGTAATGAATTTGTCTCAGTTTGAACAAAATATTGAAATTTGCGACCACTGTTGCCCTCCCTTAATGCTCATGGGTCAATTGGCTAGCCTTGTAAAGATTTAAATCAGAGTTCCAGCTGATCCTCCTCTGAATCTGACTGTAGATGGTGTCCTAAATGACGGTTTTTTCAGAATTATTAACTCATAGTTCTTTAAGCCGGTTAGTCCAATCATCGCTAACCTTTGTGGACATTTTTTGAATTGGAGGCACTAAAACCTTCTATTCACTCGCCACGCATCTGGTGCGATATGTGGATGATACGTTTGTGGTGATAAAAAAGTCAAACTCTCAACAGTTCACGGAACACATCTACAGTTTTGCTCTTCATATAAAATTCACTAATGATCTGGAAAAAGATGGGACTTTACCTTTTCCCGGACACACTTGTAGTTAGGCTCACCGACGGTAGTCTTAAGGTCAGTGAATACAGAAAGCCCAACCCACTGACCAATACCTGGCTTTTGATTCACACCATCCACTACAACATAAGCTCAGAGTCCTACTTTTTCCATCGAGCGGACACTGTTGCTACTAACTCGTCTAACAAAGAACATGAAATCAGCCACTTTAAAACGTTAAAGATATATATACGGACTCGAGTTATTAAAAGAGCCTGTGTTACGAAGGAACACAAAAATCTCAATCGAATGCCTCTCCATTTTCAGATACCTCAACAAGAAAGTTTTTTTGTTGTAGGCTCTTATGCATAGAAGAAGTTTCTGAGCGATCACAACGAGTGTTCAAAACTTATGGTTTTTCAGTTTACCACAAACCACACCAAACTTTACGTAAACTGCTCGTGGCACCTAAGGACAAGACTTAAGTTGAAGAGCAGTTTGGAGTAGTGCATCGGTTGCCATAGAGTAGTTTTAGCAAAGTATACGGAGAAACTAAACGAGTTTTAAGTGAGCGGCTTAAAGAACACACCGCAAAAACCTCTTATAATCTCTCTGCCATAGTGGAACATTGTCAGAAAACCGGACATAAACCAGATCTTGAGAACGTTTCTGTGCTATTCATGGAGGACAAACTTTTACCACGCAAAATAAGAGAGGCTATTTACATCAAGAAAGAGACCAACCCACTCTAAGTAGAGACGGGGCGCGAACTTTAATCAATTTATGATTTAATTAAGTTTTGACTTTTTTTATCACCACAAACGTATCATCAACATATCGTATCCAGATGCAAGGCGAGTAAGTGACAGATTTCGTCTCCAATTTAAAACATTCCACATATAGGTTAGCGATGATTGGGCTCACCGGCTTAAAGAACTATGCCGAATTTATGATGCTCGTTTGGAAATACCATCATCTAGGACGCCATCTACGTCGATATTCAGAGGAGGATCAGTTGGAACTCATAATTAGACCGCTGAGGACGGTGATGGGTATCACTGAAATATACAGAATAAAAAAGTAAGTGCTGATTACAAGTATTTTAACCAATATTGTATACCAATAAAGTAATTAATTAAGTCTAATAAGTGGTTAATTTTTCAAAATTTGCATCATGATCGTATTTCATACACATGCGCTGGCGTTTAGGAAAATGCTCGAACATGCACATGCATTTCATCTTTATTTCCTGCTCAGCACACTCTATATTTTATAGTCCACATACTACGCTATGATTGGGGCCTTGTTTTGAGCTTAGTGTCATCTCTGTTACTCTGTGGTAAAGGTTTTATAAAACAAGCACTCAAGATCGTTCATGCAGTTAGCCTATGATTCTTTTATTGATCATCAATTACGACAAGTGATAAAAACCTCTTCACGTTGAATGAAAGCCTAGTGACCTCGTTGTTTGGCATATGGGGTAATTGTAATTGTATATCAAATGAAACATTCAGAGTCATTTTTGGAAATACTACATATGGCAGCTACTTCTTTGTGAGTTTCTAAGTGAGGATTTTAGAGGTAATAATAAATAGCTGTCATATGTAAACCGGGTCTGATTCGCAAAGCGTGAAAAACCTGTCGCAGCTTCGGCGTATCAAAACAGTTGTGTTTTACCCCATAAAGGTTGGTATCATTGTAATCTTGACAAAATAAGCTACATTATGATATATATTTCATAATACATGTACAATGTCGAATTCGTGACGAGATATTGATGTAGAAAGTCAAACTTTTACGCAAGTCAGCTTTTCACTCAGCCATGTAACATCTCATGTTGATCGAATGCGTTCACAAATTACTTCACATTTAAGCTTGAAGTCTATGCTATCGGATGAAACAAGTTTTTTGATCTGTTGATTTTTCTACTTTTTCTAAAATACGCCAAACCTCAACCAATCGTATAGCATTTGGTTTTACATAGCGTTAAGCGAAAAACTCCCGGATGTAGATTGGCCTGTATTTAATAGCCAATAAGCGAGGCGTATTGAGCCGACCCACACTGCTGCGGTGGCGGGCTGTATAAATCGTTTAATATAATAAAGATGAAATGTATGTGCATGATGCCAAACATTGGACTGCTGACAGGAGTAGCTGCTCCCCATATATTGAATTCGGTGTAAAGTGAATCATATTCCCATGGAGCCCAGGAGAGGGCTTGTTTAAAAAGGTGCAATAGAGGTGCCTGCCCCATGACCCCCATACTTTTTTTAAATGGTTGTTGTTTCAATCTGGTTACCATTTTAACCAGGCTGAACCTCTAGTTTGTTAAGCCTTATCTTAACCAAGGTGATTTTGTAACGTTATGAAGAGGGTTAAATCGATGCGAACTTAAAACTGAAACGCCTAAAGTTTGGCATTATGGTATAAGATAGGATCTCTTCTTTCCCTTGATACCAAAATCATGAAAATCGGTCAATGCGTTACGTTTGGTATACATCGTGCTGGTATATCATAACATGTGGGCTGGCGGTTAGGAAAGTTCTAAAATTTGATGTAAAAGCTTGGGCTGTTGACTAATGAAGCCCCACCCCCACCCACCCACCCACCTCCACACACACCCACACACCTTTAAATTATGACCGAGTCATACCCATTTATTTCTTTATAGTAATGCAACAACATTGTTTGTATATACACATTTCGGGTCATATAAAGGTCACACTTGAAATCGACAAAGGAACATGAAATGTCGACTGCAGATTTTCATCATCCGTGCTCATAAATCATTTCCATACAGTGTCAACCCAGAAGTACAAACCAAGAAATCAGACTCTGCTACGAGATCCAACATATTTCTGATATACTAAAACATTGTGAACTTGTGTTTTTGTATTGTGTAAGAGACTAGCAATGATAGATTAGGATTGATGAAGACCAAATCACTGCGCATTAATATGTTTTGTGCATAAATATTTCATGTTTTTGTATGATTTTTGCCTACTTTTGTTGCTACCACATGAGCAAACATTGAACACAAATTCATTTGAATGTCTAACAAGATTGAGCACGTTGTTGTCATTCGAAAAATAATTGACTAATTCATTTCACCGTATATGGACATATTGGTTTATGTGCGTTAATCGGCTAATTGGCTTGTACTTCAAGGTTTCACATGAAATCAACTGGTGCAGTCCCCGAGACACTACGATGAGGCCAAAAAAAAATATGTTTGCTTGTCCTCATTTAAATTTGAAACTTCGGGTCGGTCGGTCGGAATTTTTTTTTTTTTTTTTTTTTATTTTATATCTTATTTTCCCAGGTAAAATTGCTATTTTCTCAAAAAAACCAAATGAAAATCAAACTTCAAAGAACATTTTTCACTTTACATTAGTTTCTGGGTTCTGTTTTATGTTTAGATGCAATAGAAGTACTCGCTCATCCATTAAAATGGTGTAAAGAAGCAAAAAATGTACGCTAAAATTCGCCTCCGAACGCAAAATTCGGCAACCTAGTTTCACTTACCCGACTAAAATTGCCTTTTTCTCAAAAGGCCTTACAAATATCTGTACAATCTTTGTAATTTTAATTAGCTTGTGTGTTCCGTTTGATGTTTAAGTGCAATAGAAATGCTCGATCATCCATTAATATGTAGAAAAGTACCGAAAACTACGCTAAATTTATGGCCTTCCGATTTTCTCTATGTTTATAAGTTCACAAACGGTAGACCTGGTATTAAAATATGAATATTAATTAGTGACGTCATACCTGGGACTTGCATTCGTCATCGGAATTTCGCGATTTTTGTGCAAAATTTTGAAAAAAACACCCTTTTTGAAAAAAAAAAGTTATACGGTCGCAGCGTGAGAATCGGTCGGTCGGATGAGGACAAGCAAACTTTTTTTTTTTTGGCCTGATGCTCGCTATAATGGATGCGGCTGGTGTCGGATGTTTGGTTTGTACTACAAAGTTTAGAGTTGATAGTCACATGAAATCGACTGGCGCAGTCCCCGAAACACTATGATGATGTTCGCTATAGTGGATCCGGCTGGTGTCGGATGTTTGGTTTGTACTACAAAGTTTAGAGTTGATAGTCACATGAAATCGACTGGCGCAGTCCCCGAGACACTGCGATGATGCTCGCTATAATAGTGGATCCGGCTGGTGTCGGATGTTTGGTTTGTACTTCAAAGTTTAGAGTTTATAGTCACATGAAATCGACTGGCGCAGTCCCCGAGACACTGCGATGATGCTCGCTATAGTGGATCCGGCTGGTGTCGGATGTTTGGTTTGTACTTCAAAGTTTAGAGTTTATAGTCACCATGGTCACTGAAATCGACTGGCGCAGTCCCTGAGACACTGCGATGATTATCGCTATAATGGATCCTGCTGGTGTAGGTGTTATTGTACATGAACTGATAGGTGTTTTCGTGTGCGTCTGATTTTAGAAGGTGTTTTGCTGCCTTGTCTTCTTGCACAGTGAAGTTGTGCTTGGATACCACCCAGTAGGTGTCCATCAGGCCCTTTCCCTATAAATAAATAGATGAATAAATAAACAATTAAAAAAATGAGAGAAAATCATAAGTTGGCTATTGACCATGCGGCTAGTAATTATGCTCTTGGGTAAGATATATCATACCTCGGTTTTTTGGAACAGAATTCGACTATTTATATTGCTTTGTTCATGTTGTACCTTAGTTTAAAACGGTGTAGTAGGAATAATATTCCTGGCTCTTATTTACCAGGTTGTACAATTAGGGATATGCAAATAACAGATAATAACTCTTCACGCTTTTACCTTAATGATCTATGGAAGGCGGATCTAGATTCCCGGAGGACTATTATTACATTTACATCGGAATCGCAAAGCTTAAATAAGTATGAAAGCAGCATAAAGATAATTTTTTACCTTTACCTTAATGTCCACGGGTCCTCTTCTGTGCATCGTAAACCCTCCTGATTCCAGTAACTTCAGGTAAGATGCTTTGCTTACTTGTATACGCATAGCTGAGAAAATGGTGGGGTAAAAAATATAAACTGGTCAAAATCAGAAATAAAATTAATGGAGTATTAAATACCCGAATACAATGACCCAAGTCTATGCTTCCTCGGCCAGTAAGAAAGAAAAAAAAAAGGAAAGTACTGACCAAGTTCGATATTGATTTTAACAAAATTAAATAACAAATATATCATATCATTATAATGTAAAATACTCCTTTTGGCTTTGGTAGGGAAGGATGGGACTTGGTCAGTGTTGCATTCCCGAATTCGATTGAATAAACCATAATACAATAACGACCCAAGTCAATACTTCCTGAAGGCCACGGGAAGTATGCCATACTAGAACCCCAGGGCTAGAATTGCTGTTTAAATATCAACATTGGATATCAGTAAGTACTTGTTTTTGCCTGCGCATGCAGGGCAACATGGAACTGGGTCATTGTTTAATTATGATATTCATGTATCTATAAACACACATTAGGATTATAACGACACATAACATGATGCACTTGCACTAATACAACTATAGTGTATTAAAATTATTATATTTTCAAAACTACTGTGACTAGAGAAATTACATATGTATACAAAACAGTAAAGAGTGGGTAAGAATATCTATTGGAAAACCTTGATTACTAACAAAGTGTATGATTTGGGTAAAAGTCCTTATAACTATGATTTCAAAATTACTCGTCGTGTTCAGCATATTCTTCTAAATTGGTTTAGATAGGTATTTTGAGAGTTACAATAAGAACGGGTATTGAATTTAACCTAACCTTAACGAAAAGTTTCACCTGAAGCTATTGTAGTGAATAGTATACATAAATTTTGCAACGCGGTTAAAAGTATGCCGAGGCCGCGCAGGATTACATGTTGAAAAAAGTTGCTACATGCCTATATCCTCGATGTGCAGTCTATACATTTGTAAGTGCACCTCTAGTAGCAGGAGTAAAGACTGTTTCAGAACACGTCGAGCGATGAATAAATATGGACCCTGGATGCAACTCTACAAAAGTTCTTATTTTAAGAAAAGACACTTCAACTTACGTTGACCAGTAGTTTTCATCCGGGAAGCTATATTTACTGTGTCTCCAAACAAACAGTATCGGGGCATCTTGACACCAACAACTGCAGCCACAACCGGACCTGTAACATATAAATCAAATTAACAGACAATGCTCACGATGGTCTAATCAATACTTTTTTCAATGTGCATACAACCAAGCCCTGGATAACGTTAAACTTTGATATTAAATGACTCGTCTAATCATGATGTTTTTCAGTGTGCATACAAACAAGTCCCGGATGACGGTAATAAATGAAATGAAATGACTCGTCAAATTAAAAATATTTTAATATGCATACAACCAAGTCCAGGATACTAAACATTGATATGAAATGACTCGTCAAATTTAAACTTTTTTTCATTGTGCATAAAACCATGTCATGGACAACGCTACACACTGATATTAAATGACTCATAAATTAAAACATTTTTTTTTTCAAATTGCATACAACCAAGTTCTGGATAACGAAAAACACTGTTATGAAATGACCCGTCAAATGAAAACCTTTTTATCAATGGCATACAACTATGTCCTTGATAACGCTAAACACTGGTATTAAATGACCTGTTCGCGTCAAATCAACATTTTTTCCGATGTGCATACAACCAAGTCCCGAATAACGCTAAACAATAATGTTTAAAAAGTCAAAACTTTTTTCAATGGCATATAACTAAGTCCTGGATAACGCTAAACACTGATATGAAATGACCCGTATGCGTCAAATCAAAAACGTTTTCCAATGTGCATACAACAAAGTCTTAGATAACGCTAAACAATGATATGAAAAAAATAAAAACTTTTTTCAATGTGTATACAACCAAGTCCTGGATAACGCTAAAAATGATATGAAATTACCCGTTAAATCATTTTTTCCAATGTGCATACAACGAAGTCCTGAATAACGCTAATCACTGATTTTAAATGATCCTGACATTTTTCAATGTGCATACAACCAAGCCCCGGATAACGTTAAAAATTGAAATGAAATGACTCGCCAAATCAAAACTTTTTCACTGTGTATACAACCAAGTCCCGGATAACGTTAAACACTGCAAACGGCTTATAAACTGATAAAGATCCTACAAAACAGTTTTGCAAAGCAATTTTAGCCCGTTTCCTTTGTAAGCAATTGTCATTACGCTTTATAGTATTTGCACAAACATACAAAATTATCCGATAAATGGTCGAAACCCCGAGGCGCTTTTTTGTTTTCTATCATGTAGTCTGTTCTTCAGTTTTACCATGGACTTAAATCTTTAAATCTACCATTTTCTTATCTAATGAAGTAAGGATTAATCAAAGAAATTAAAAATGAGAGGCGGTGCTCAAAAACTTTTTATCAAGGTGCATACAACCAAGTCCTGGATAACGCTAAACACTGATCATACTGACATGAAATGACCCGTCGAATCAAAACTTTTTAATTTAATGGTCACACAACCAAGTCCTGGATAACGCTAAACACTGATGTGAAACGACCCGTCAAACCAAAACTTTTTTTTAAATGTCCATACAACCAAGACCTGAATAATGATAAACATTTCGTTATCGATCATGGAGCAGAGTTTTTGTATCCCCGAATTTGTTCGAAAACAAGCCCGATTGCTTGGCAGATCGAGCAAATGTTCACTTGAAGCATATCAACGAGTGCATTTTATATCTAACCGTTTCGGCGTGTTCAGCAGCGTCTATTGCGACTTGCTCTGTGCTAGATTGCCAAATTTCCCACGGTTCCATTTCGAAGAATTTCCGATGGACGCTCTATGCACGCGGCAGTTAAAATGCCGGAGGTCCAATATCTCACCCTCCATGAGCGACAATCCAAGAAGGCTGCCGTCCCATGGGATTTACACGGCGGTCAAATCTAACTGGTAGCGAGCACCCATTTTCCTTTTTTAATTTCCTTAGGGTTACTATCTAGAACATCATACATCATTTTGTTGCCAAGTTGAGATGAGAATGACAAAGTTGAGTTGAGCTCATAGTTTCTCTAATGTGCTATGCATGGGCTTGGCGATCTGTGATTTCGTCCTGCCCCAACCAAATAAACAATTAAAAAAACACATACCTGTATGTATGCCAACTCGTATCTTGATTTGCTTGTGTTTCTTATGAGGTACTTCTAAACTACTCGCATGATACAGAAGATCCAATGCGACAGTAGCGATTTCCGCCGTATGACACCAATCTTCGCGTTTGGGCAAACCTGCAAAATCATTGCCTGCAACAACACAAACATAAGTAGACATGATTACAAGCCGGATTGAAATTGCGTTTTTTTACGTCCATGTTATGCATACTATCCTTAGCACTGGTTTGTGATGTGTCCTGGACGACCCCATTTAATTATGACCGCACCCAAAAACAAGTTGATTTTAATAATCAAGTCTAATTATAAGCATGACCCGGAGAAAAAAATCCTTTCGGGTCGGGGTCGGTCGGGGCAAGCTAAATATTTATCGGGTCGGGCGGGTTAGGAAAAAAATTGTTTCTGTTTCTGTTCGTATACTGGATGGACTCGTTTCCGAGTATAAAATCCAGGCTTGTGCGGGGGTGATGACAGTTCTTATTGTCCAATGAGCTGTTTAAAAACGTCCAGTGATGGAGCTTGGACTATATGATTGTCTAAGGCATTCCAGTCGGGTACTGTTCTTATAAAAAATGAGTTCTTATGGATGTTGATTCTAGATCTTTGTTGAAAATAGCTTTGTGAGTTCGTATGACGAGATTGGCGGGTTGAAGGTGTCAGGTAACGGTCACTGGGGATGTCGATCAAATTGTTGGTGATCTTATACATAAAAGCAAGGCGGGGAACGACGGGGTCGGGGTTAGAAAAAACCTCCCCCGCAGTGCGTTAATGGTCATAGTATGACGTGACATCTTCGCAGCTCGCGCTGCTGTAAAATATAACAAAATTAGATAGCCGATCTTTAAACTTACCCGATGCCAACATGTAGGTTTCATTGATAGTCTCAACTTTGTAAACATTGTAGCGGTCAATTCGATAATCAAACACGAGGTAGAGTCCATTTAACATCTCCACGACCTACATATAGATACAAAAATAATGTTTCACTTATTTACTTGCCATCAGTACACTATATCTTATTTGAATTAACGAGATTTGTTAAGAACGGAAGTAGAAAAAATACGTAGAAGTATTAAATGTGAAGAATTATGACAACATTAACAGATGCGTGTTTTATGAAAAAACGAATATTGACCTCTCATCGTTTTATCATTTAAGAGTCTGTTTATTCAAAATCTTCATTCGCAATTATCCGCTCATATTTTGAGATCAGGTATCATAATTTGTTTTTCCTCAAATTGAAACGCTAAGACCCAAAAACAAAAATAACCAAACACCACCACCAACAAATATGAAAACGTGGAATTCTAGTACAAGATTGGCCCGCTCATTCGAGTACACTTTAAGTACAATTCTAGTACAAATTCTTTGTACTAGAATTGTGCTTAAAGTGTACTCGAATTGTGTTCCAAATGTGCACATTCCAATCTTACTCGATTTTCTCCACGGAATAATACGCCATCGGATCAGAGGTGCTTCTTAAGCGTTTATACATCAGTAACCATATGGTAATGTCTAATTAAGAACAAAGAAACTGTTTACATACTTAATCCTATAATTTCTAAGGTTCATATAATTTGTGGCAGAAACTTAAATGTTGTTACAATTAGTTCACAGTAGTCGGGAACACACAATCAAAGTTAAAATATAGAAACTAATAATGTTACTTTTAAAGTTTTTATCAAAATGTGTTTCAAAGTAAGAAAGTGCCATCATCTGATTACTTGTAAGCAATGCGATGCTGTTTTCTACCGCACAAAATGCATGCAGACAAATTTGTCATGGATACCCTGATAACCTTGCGGTGAGGTTACGATGTGTTTACGGCGTCATACCGGGTTGATTTCAGCGGACACCGACTGGACACCGACCGGTGGCTGACCGGCGTCCGGACGGTGCCTGGTCGGTGTCCGTATTAGCCGCAGAGACGCCGGAAGCGTGCCGCAAGAATTTAATTCTGAGTTAAAACCTTGCGGCTTGTATACTTTCCGAAAGTGGGGTGCCACTATAAAAACGAACCGACCGAATTGTATTGACCATGCGAGCGGAGCTAATAACGTATGGGGTCCAGGGGCCCGCCATAGTGGAATATCAGTGGCATCTGATCTCTCGCCACTCCAACAGATGTCACTGTGACGAGATGCTGCAAATGACACTGACATCATGAGTGTCGTAATTTCTCTGTATGATGTTTTAAATTCATTCATATGTCAGGTCCCTTTAAGCTCCCGTTAATATGAAAAAGAAAATGGGCTTGACAATTTTTCAGGGAATATTGGGGATTCTTAAAGAAGGGATTCCATAATTTTCAAGTATAAACATACAGAATTACTTTACATAAGACTCACAAGGTAAACACGGTATGCAGCGCCCCAAGAAGGAGCATTCGCACAGGGGACCAACGACTTAACATGACTTCTGAACCACGCAGCAATTAGAGTAAAGTTTCTTGCCCAAGGAAACAAGGAGACGTAAATCGCCTGACCCGGGGCTCGAACCCACAACCTCTGTATTACGAGACCAGTGCTCTTGTAACCGCTCGGCCACGCTCCCCTCATAATATAAATATAAAGAATTACTCAACATTCCTAAAGGGTTATGATTGAAAAGGAGAACGGGTCCCCTTGATTTCAAAGGGACAATTTGAAGAGGATCCCTTACATTTCTACCCAACAAAGTAAAAACGCAGTATGTGCATTACAGATCAATTGCAAGCTAATTCCCTTTTCCCTTGGAGAACTTCTGCAGAAATATTAACAGACGATCAGACACATTTTTATGAATGTGTGTTTTGTATATTTTAGGCCATACTCTTTTATCGTGTGTAACCATGGAGTAACGTAGGCCCTACTTAGGGGATGGCCCCTCGGGTCTTACTCTCCTCAATACCATTCCTTTGTTGTGTTTTTAAATACTCTTTTGTTTTATTCTATGTTGAATTTGAATGTGCTATTAAAATAAACTTTGAACTTGAATTTGAACTCGATCAATTCTCTTTCATAACTTACGGCAGTATCTGCAGTGTCAAACATATGTAGATACTTCCTTCTACTATGGGAGCGGCTTGAAATGAAATTGCATGTTAAATAGATGTATCTGCTATGATTTATAAATGCACATACTGCGTTTTTACTTTGTAGGGCAGATTTGCCTACCTGCATGGGTGTGCTTTCTGAACACAATTGACTGAAACCAGGAATGTCGGAAAAGAACACCGTAGCACTTGGATACGACTCGGCCTCCATGTTGGAATCCTTCACAAGCTGTTCGGCAACCACGCGAGGCATCATGGAGTATAACAGATAATTCGAGCGACGTTTTTCTTTATTCAAAGCCTTTGTTTGAGCTGCGAGAGTCAAAGCATAGTTCTGAATATCAGTTGTCAGAGACCAAAAGGCGCGTAAAATAAGCGGGCACATAATTATTACAATTATTACCAGCGATATGCTAATCGCGATAGATTTTGTGTCAGATTCCAAATCATTTTGTAATCGATCGAGAATTTCTTCCGCCATTTTCTTTTGCACTGTTTCAAGGATTTCAATATAGACTGTCATACTGTCAAACCATACCGTAGCGTCTGCGAAATTTGGCTCGTGGAATCCGGAATACATGACATCGCCATATTCTAGGATTTCCTTCCTCATTCTTGCGATATTGTAGGTAAAATTGGCAGATAAGGATTGAACTTCTTGATCGTAAATCTCGGTAATTAAAGTCGAGTACCGCATTGAAGCCATGAAGTTCCACGTTCCTACGTTATACTTATTCAAGTACCAGACATAATCTTCATGTCGATCGAACTGGCCTCTTGCGAAAAAGACCGAGCCTAAGGTACGCTCAATACCAGTATCAACGTTACTGACAATCAGCAGTTGGTACGCTACCAGAGTTTGCCAGATGGCATGCCCTTTAGAGTTACCTACACTTTCATAAAGCCAATCGATGAAGATTTGAAGCGCGCTTGTGTAAAAATCAATTTCTTGATACACCGTTGTTTCGTTCCGTTTGAGACTACTGCGATGATTAGCTAGATGACTTTTGAAGTCATTCTTCTTCCGGAAGAATGGAAGCTCGTTCAAGATGCTAGTTTCTATGGGCCAATCTTGAAGTTCATCTAGGGCCACATCGGTCAATGGATAGGTTTCTGTTAAGTAGATGTTATTCTCTGACCCAATAGCACTTACGTAAAGGGCAGTCATGTCTCTTTCCCGCTGAAGCCGGCTCAATAACATACCAATATCACGACTGAATCGGATGACGTTACGAACCTCTACATCAACGTTATTGTTGCGTGCAATTGAATTCAAATCCATGACAGCTAATACAGCTAAAGATGAAATTGGAATCAAAATCAAAACTAGCATCTTCGTCAGCTGTATCCGTTTTCCTTTCTCGGTGAGAGGATTTTCTCTACATTTACCGACTTCATTTGGATGTAAAAGAAGTACGCGTATAGGTTCATCAATTTGTGATAGCGACCCAAATGACGACTGAGAATTATCGACCCGTTTGTTGCCATTTTTTTCAATAACTTCTCGGTATAAAGGTGTAGAATCAGCGATCAGCGACATGTTTTTTTTGCAAACGCCGCAACAAAACACGAATCAAAACACGTATACAATTATTGTAGCTTGCTGCATCAACTCATGTAACGGCACTGGCAGTGTTGAAAATGATCAATTTTCTTTCTGCTGTTCTGTAGCCAGATACGAAGAAGCCTTATATTGTAAATGACTGTACTATTATATACATGCGGGCGTCGACGGGATCACAATTTCTTTCATAAGCTTCAGTTTGTAAGAAACCCGACCATGCACAGCTATTATTGTACATTTCTCACTCTTTGATCTTTATCGTCCATTATTTATTTTTTATATATTACGGAACGAAATTTGAATAGTGCAATGTGATTGTTGAAATATCAAGCTTTAATAGGGTATACTTTTCATTGTTTTTCGCTTCCTATTACGTTTTTTCGCTCGTAATATTCATAAAAATTTTCAGAAAATAAAAGCTCAAATCAGCCAGATATTTGCTTATAAACCCAATTAAAACATCTATGACGTAGGACAAGACATGCGCACCTTTATAAAAAATGCTAATTCGCCGATTAACTAACGCTGCGTGACTTGTATTATTGAATATCATTGTATAATATTTGACCCACATTCAAAAGGTCAAATCGGTGATTCGCTGAAGATTAAATGCGCAGAATCAGTTCAATTAGACATCAGAACCCCTGTTGAGTTGAAATTGCACAGGGCTTGAGTTAGGCGATAATACCCGTGCCATGGCGGTAATACATCAAAACATTTGGTATACGGATCAATAGAAGATACATTTGCAATCTTAAAGGTGTAGGTTCCTATCTTAGCATATATGTGTGTAATTTAGTTTTAACTGTTTTCTATTGAGAGGCAAAAGAAAGTATGCACCCCTGGGGATGATGCTGTTATGAAAATACAAAAGAAATAGAAAAACGGTATACCAATAATTTTACATTTTATGCTATATCTCCGAAAGTATAAAGAATTTGGAGGTGAAATTTTGGATTTAGAATCAGAAAAATATGAGCTTTGATATGATATATACTTCTTCCAGTTGGGCCCAGGGGGATAAGAATGTGATCGGAACCTACACCTTTAAGTCTGCAGTAATGTGTACGTGTAAAACAGTGGTTTGGGGCTTATTTACATAAAAAATATGATTATTATTAGTAATTCGGATGTTTTTGGAAAATTGTCTTTAAACGATAACTAGATGATATGCGATTTGATTTATTTTTTTCGCTCCTGAAAGTCTCTACTCTCTACCATTAATCATTTCAAAATGGAAAAAAAACCCAACATATTTTTCTGATTTTTTCACACGTTAGCCCTATTTCGGTCCCTGTTAGAAACTTTGCTCATTCAGAAATGATTTGTTTGGTGATGATGTCAAAGACTGGCTTTACTTGCTATTAGAAACACAAAGAAACACACAAACACCAGCTTCTGAGGTCTACAAAAAGGCAAGAGTATGTCACGAAAACCAATCATACTGTCACGAATGTATAGGATCGTTCAGTGTATAGACCTGACGGGGAAGTCCTCTTTTGGTCTACGCGCTGCGAGCTCGCTTCGGGTGCGAGAGGTCCCGGGTTCGAGTCCCGGCTGGGTCGTATGCACAAATTTCGGAATTTATTAAGCGTTGGTATGCTTCGTGATTATTACAGTAGAGTAAGTGGGGTGGGTTACGTTCGGCCCGTTACAATTTGGTGGCAGCGGTGGTCCCTAGGGTTTCTTAACGCCTAGGCGGACCCCCATTGGATTGAGTGCCGACATGGGAGTTGTTGATGTTGTGATTAATACACGAGGACGTGTCTAGTGTGAGGGAGGGAGGGAGTAATGTCACGAATGTATAGGTTCGTTCAGTGTATAGACCTGACGGGGACGTCCTCTTTTGGTATATGCGCTGAGAGCTCGCTTCGAGTGCGAGAGGTCCCGGGTTCGAGTCCCGGCTGGGTCGTATGAACAAATTTCAGAATTTATTAAGCGTTGGTATGCTTCGTGATTATTACAGTAGAGTAAGTGGGGTGGGTTACGTTCGGCCCGTTACAATACCACTGATTGGAAGAAGCTGGAAGATTCAAACATTAGATCAAAAACCAGTGACTCAAAGAAGCAACGTAGATTGGTAGAGGAAAACATACATGCAAGATTACAATTGTACAATAATTAGGAAATAAATAGATAATGACGTCACCCAAGTCATTTAGTATTGCCATCCTTAACATCCAAATCGTTCATTCTTTAATGAACGAGGAACCTGGGAGAAGTGACCAGTTTTAAATATATATGTTATTAAATTTGTTTAACAACAAAACATTTTTGACT
>JXSR01S014903.1:116999-132205 GCA_000969725.1 Ophiothrix spiculata | reverse complement strand
GTGCCTCGAGATAAAATCGGGACGTTTTGATGACGTCAAACAACATTGATGCTGTGTGTGTATGATTGCCTAGTAACAACACCTTTGCCCAATTTCCATGTGCCATCCATTAAGTATGCAGCATGATGCTGTAGATTCATCTAAATTATGTGATATATGTTTAAAAGAAGCATCTGTAGGGAGATTGTTTTTTAATTGAATTCAAGAATTTCAAAACCAATTTACCAAACTGATTTATTATCAATGAACAGAATAAACAAAATGTTTAAACACAGCAGCTGATTTTACACTGTGATATTTCTCTTTACGATTGATATCGATAATCTCTTCGGTTTATTCTATATCATTTTATGTGTTTTAAACGACTTTGTAAAAAATTGAGCTTTACAATTTGCATTTGCCTTTGATTATAATTCAATATGTGAAAGTAAAAAGGCTCGTAGTTTATTCTCAATATTATTGAACGTTAATTACTTCTTACTAAATGATATGCCTTCTTTGAACATAAATGGGGGTAGATTAGTAAGAATGTTTATACATAATTTGCTCACAAAAGACAGGGAGGATGTTCAAATGACTCTGAAAAGGATATCAGCCATACGTCGATTTGTCTTAGATATCATATATGTTTTTGACATTTTTCTTGCAAAAAATATTAGCAGAATAAAATAACACTAATTTTAGCACTAATTGCATTTTAAAAGCTAAAAATGACATCAGGAATATAACGTTGTGTTCTTTAAATATCAAAACATTTTCAAAGAGTGCATCTGGGTTTTTTTTATCCAGGTTTGGTACGTAAGGAACACGTGGGCGTTCGTCACAAAACCATAGAACGCCAGACCTATCAAAAAGAACAAACTTGGATAGTCTATAAAGGACTAATAGAAACACCCCCGGATGAGATTCTCACAAATATATATGGGTATGTGCCACGGTTTTGGGTTATAATTTCGTCATTTTAGGTATATCGATGGATGGGTTTTTGTCACAGACCTAATGCGCCCAAATGGAAAAAAAATTGGTGTTTGTCTGGGGGAAAATTGTCTTAAAAAGCGCCCAATTTGGCCATAATTGGGTGGGTTTTTTCGGAAAAATGGTATGGTGAAGGGTTGCAAAATTGCCCTTTTTTAAGTATAACTTAAAGAACGGTCCTTATCGCAAAGTCTACGTGGCACAAACCCGTTCAATTTTTGTTTGAGACCTCCCTCCCCGGGCAAACACCATCCTGGCCAAAGACCACTCCTAGTCCAACACAGACGTAAATTGTCAAACTCAACGATGCAGCTTTTTTCCATTAGAAACATTACACATTTGATATGCACACGTACACTTTTCTCATATTTGAGTGTCCCTTAAGAGTGTCATAAAGATAGTCTAGTTGATATGGTCTCATATTGTGATATGTTTTGCGATGGATGTCTATTTTGTCAGTTTACTTTACCTTTAATGATTTTTAATATATCTCATTTCCTATGTAGGTCTTAAATCGGACTAGTGTACTCTCCTGTTATCTTCGTAACGACCGTCAAGTAGACCAATGTCAACATTTGCATATTAAGAAAATGGCAGCGAATTTTATCAGTCTTTCAATATGACTTTAAATTGCAGCTACAGCTGGCATATAGCAGGAATACAGTAATAAGTTACCTGCCACATAGAGTAATTACATTCTGTACATCGTTGTAATGAGATTACGCAGAACAAAAGACTAGACGAGCGCTGATTGCTAACTAAGTCATTGCCTTGATTACAGACCCCGAATGGAAATACTCACCTGGCTGCATCAGATTCATTCAACCTGGGATATAGTTGCTGAGAGTGCGTCAATAATCTTTACCAATGCAGTTTAAGTCCCGGTTTAAGTCTGGGTTAAAGGTGAGTGTTCTTTTTAGAGGATCAACAGAAATACAAAGGAACTTCTGCCCGAGGGGGGGGGGTACTCAAAAAAAATTGATAGGTATGTGAGATCCGCGATATCGAACATAGGGTCTTGCGGAACGGATTTTTGGTCAAAAATAGGGTCTATGGAACTGATTTTTTCCCGGATTGAGGTCTCAGGAACTGCCATTTTCCCATAAAAATACGTACGACTATTTGAGCTGAAAATCGCTCTAAATTAGCTTGAAAACATAATAAAAGACATTTTTGAGTCATTTTCTTTGAAAATGGGGTCTTGGGAACTGAAGTAATCTTGAAAAGACAATCTTGGGGAGCGGAAGAGGAGGCTTGAAAAGGGGATCTCGAGGGCGGCACATACCCGTACCTTCCGTCAATGTAAGTCCCCCCCCCCCCCGGGACCTTCTGAAATTCCTCATCGTATTTAAATTTACTGGTAGCACTAGATCTGTAGATTGAAAATAAATCTTGTTATTTGGGACAAATCAAATTCAACCAATGGTTACTTTTATCCATATTTTTATTATTGGGTATTATTCACCAGACTCATGGAACGGGAGAGCCCAATGGTTTGATGAAGTCATAAGCTTAATGTTTTACCATAGACTCTATGGTTTTACGTAGACGACAATTAATTCTCCAATACATAAGCCATCAAGTAATAAATATTTAATTTTGCTCAAACAGGCCACTTTTGGAAGATGCACTTGTAATGTCATGTTTGCCGCCTAAGGGCATCATGCACGAAAAAGTACAAACAAGTGAAAACTGGTATTAATAGCTATTAATTAGATATTGCATACCGTATTCTTGTTGCATGCATGATGATGATGACATGCCGAAAGTTTAGTTATTTGATATCACAGTATACGACAGGGTCTCCTCTCTCCTATTCCCATTGATACCATATTTATGTGAAGTCGTTCAATGAATGACATCACACTGTCCTAACATAAATAAATGGTATACGGGGATGCTCAAAGGTTCTGAGGTGCATTTTCTGAAGTTTTGGTAAATCGATTGTGGGTTATTGTTACAACATACACACCCGGAGGACCGCTCAAGATGGTAATTGGTACTCGTGCTCATCACAAAAAATGGCGTTTAAGGGTCTGATTTTGTACCACAGGTGGCATCCACATTTATGGAAAAGGGGTAGTTTTCAGCATAATTTACGTCATTTAGGGTTCTAAATTCAGGCTACCTTGCGGCCAAGGGTTACTTTTCACTTAGAGTTGCTCAGCTGAGTATTATGCTATACATGTTTTGAATAAAAAGTTCTTAACACAAGAGAAAATAAGTATTGACTTCATATAAATGAATGAAAAACTTCAATTGTATAGATTTTAATACCTAATTTAATAGCAAATGGTCATTACAAACTTACGCCATTATGCTATTTGGGGTGCAATTTTTAACATCTTCACTGACCTTACGCCATTAAAGGTGCAATTTACTATCAACAATTACGCCATTTAGGGTCCAACTTTAAAGTGCTCTGACGAGCATGAGTACCACTTTATTTTTTTAAGCGGCCCCCGGGCATACACAATACGCCCCCTTTTCAAAAAATGTGGTGTATTTGGAAAAATTAGGTAAAAAAGCAGCAGTTTTCGCCCACAATTTGGTTATTTTTACAGAAACAACAAATATACGGTATATATAATTTTAATTAAAACTTAAAAGAAGTTTTCATCCAGAGAAATAAAAATCTGACTTACAAAAGTACAAACAAGTAGAACTTTTATTAACAGCTATTGACTGGCTGCTGCTTGTTCTTGTTGCATGCATAATGTCTCTAATTCTATGATGACATATCCAAAGTTTAGTTGTTTAATATCACAGTACATGGGAGGGTCTTCTCTCTCCTCCTCTTTCCCCATTGATACCAAATTTATGGAAATCGGTCAATGAATGAGATCACACTGTCGTAACAAAGGAATTTTTATGGGGGATCGGATGTTCTCCGCCATTTTGATTTCACCGCCGTGTTAATCCTATGGGAAGGCGGCCATCTTGGATTGTCGCTCATGGAGGGCGGGTTATTGTACCTCCGGTATTTTACGGCTACGCGTGCCTCACTTCGAGAGTCTTCGCAACGGATCGATTAGCGGGAAAATTGGCGTACTTTGATCATAGCAAGTCGCAATACACGCAACTTGAAACGCAGACACGGTTTGCGCGTGAAACAAAATGCACACGCTGTATATGCGTCAAGTGAAGATTTACGTGATCTGCCTGGATATCGGGCCAAACTCCGAATATATCCGGAGGTACAATAACTCTGCTCCATGAGCGACACAAGATGGCGGAGAAAATTGGTTCCCCTATAAAAATTATTTGTTCGTAACATAACTGAATGGTATACGGGGATGCTCAGGTATTTAAAAAAAAAAAGCAAACACAAAAACCTATATAATTGGCATACTATGAATAAAACATGGTGAGGTTCTGTTGGTAACAACATTCGGAATTATCATCGCATCAGTTATATATTCGTACAAGATGAATCATAACGAGATCTGATAAGGTCTTACACTGCAACCTAGAGGTAAAGTTCCATGTTTGAAAATACACATCTCATCTGAAATATAATTCCTCCATTAGAGTGTCTATCTTCCACATTATATTCATAACGGGACGTTTTCATGACGTCAGACTCTGTTGGTGCCCTCGTGTGTATGGTTGCCGAGTAACAATACCCGTATCCGATATGCCCGTATCATCCATTAAAACAACGCTACTTCATAATATAGATTCATCTATGTGATATGAAAAAAAAGAGGAAAACTATTTTATTGTAAAATTTACGATTGATCGAAATAATACCATTGTAAATCAAATTGAATCATATACATGTATATATTTTAAAAACACAAAGAAAACGATTTATATTTAAAAAGCAGGTGATTTGACAACCTGTGTGCAGATGTTTCATTTTGGTCATAAAATATGACGTCTTTTGTGTTTTCAAACAAATATCCAATTTGTGTTATAATATTTGCATTCGCCTATATTAATTATGAAATGTCAAATCAAATAGACTAAAAATAGCATTCTTAATATATTAAGAATGATATTTTCGTATCATATGATACAAAATTATTTTGATTTATTTGGAAATTGCAAAATCATTTCACTCTACACAATACAAATGAATACCATAATGCGAAACTGACCCAAGTCCAAAAATGAGTTATAGACAGGAGGGACTTTCTTTCACTACCTTGTGCGTGAAGGACTAAAATTAATCCGCACCGCAAGTGCCTCCAAAGCCCTTTGTATTCAAAAGTTGACTTGGGTCAGTGTTGCGTACATATGTTGTTTTATTGAATGCATCATAAGTCTACATCATGTTCTCGTTCCTCTTGAAATTGGAAGATAATTGGTGTTAGGTGAAGCTTCTGTCTATATTGCTTAAAAAACTTGCCAAAATTGAAAATCGCTAGCCTCATTTCAAAATGGCGGTCGAAAAACCTACTTAAGGAAAAGTTCCGCCGCAAATATGTGAAATACTGTTTTTCCGACCGATTTTTTAATAAAATTTGGCTCAGATAAGCACAGATGCATAACTGCACAAAAACGTGATCCAGATAGATCTCTCTCCTTTTACATAAAAATGTATACATTAAGCACATATGAATGCAATACTGACCCAAGTCCACTGTCTTAAATGATTCCTGAGAAGCATTGCAAGCACAAATACTATAGAAAAATAGTATATCATATGGCAATTGAATTCATTAACCAAATCTGCGAGTTAAGTTGGCTTAACTTAAACATCAGACATACAGAGAATTTGTTTCGTTTTTCTATAAAACTATTCCAGTAGACTTGGGTCACTATTGCATTCCGATATTCATTAATGCAAATGGTTATAAGGTTACATATGAGCGGGAAATCGGATGCTGATGAAGACAATAGCAAGGTATCTTTAGGTTTGGTCATGTATCTACTTTATGGATATCGTTTTTCTTTTTATTAATGCAACTTAACACGTAAGTGCATAAGGTGTTTTAGAATCCCATTAGTGCACAAGGTCCATATGGACCCTGAATTTTGAACGCTTTAAAACAATGTTCGCCATATTATTTACCTTTAAAACTGTACACAGTGATACACCAACTCAATTTAATTGATATGAAACAACAAAATTAAACATTCGTCATTCCGTTTCAAAATGGCGACCAGATATCTAATTCGTGTCAAATTTTAATTTATCCGAAAAATTTCCCGCCAAAAATTGGAAATCTGTTTTCCCAAATGAATTTTTCAATGAAATTTATTAGGCTCATAATAGCAAATTATAAAGACAAATACATTGCTGAAATTAAAATTCAAAAACAAAATTGTTTCGTTTCGGTTTTAGGGACAAAACAAACTTCGAACAGCGCAATCATTTTATCAGTTTATGCGTATTATCGCAAAAACGACATGACGGATTTGATTTTTTTTTTGCACCAAAACATGCGTAACCCCTACCTTGACAAGTACATAAAACATCTTTATCGGGTTATGTTGCGTTTTTGCGCTTCGGGCGAAAAACAAAATCCAGGGTCATTATGAACCCCCTTAATGCACTTAACATGCGTGTTATTTTCTTACAAAAGCTATTCTCAAATTGATTAAAACATTGATAAAACGAAGAACTGAAAGTGTTTACCTTTTTTATATATTGTGTTCCATGCTGATGTCAAATTATAACATGTTAGTACCTGTAAACCTATTCAGCTTAATTTATTATATTTTTTCTGACGAGTTTTGATCAAAATTTAGATATTAAGAATTTTATATATAACCTCTTTATATTCTGCCTTTTAATGGGCAATCAGTGCATTTATAAATACGACTTGTCATTATGAATTAAGTTTATCAAGCGCCCTATATGTGTTATGTGTCACACTAATCAAGCATTTGTATGTCAAATTACCTCATGCACGTGCGTTGCATTGGCAATTTCAAGGCTATACATATCTACAGAAACCTGAAAAACACACATCTGTATTTATTATTCAAGACTATAACGTCACACACCAATATATAATACGTAAAAAATATATTTCTATCACATTTGTATGGTTTTCAATGGCGACATGAACTATTTTCCTTTTGCCTCTGTAGAAATAATTGACCAGGAATATAGCTTTATGTTATCTACTATGCGGAATCTTTACTCGAGGAAACTCTAAATGTCACGTCCCAGGGGATATGAGATTACATTGTATCTTACCATTAAGCTTCACTTACGCGAATAGGGTTTGATGCTGCGCTGAGACAAATATCGGTTGGACTGCAGACGACATGGATGTAGAGGCGGGAAAATGCTGGAGATGTGAAAAAAAATTACCTGGCGAGAAAAACATTACATGTACAGTGTGTAAAATAGCAGTATATTGTTGTACCAAATGTCAAGAAGGTGATGTATATCGACATCAACCCGAATGTGAAGTATGGGGACCGAAGAAATGCGGCAATGGTGGATGTGATGTGAGGAAATATCTCAAAGAGGTAAGAGACAACACGATGCGTAATGGTACCAGCGTGTGCAGCTGGATACATAGAAAAACTCAGTCTCTGATAATATTGCTTGTTGAATTAAGATATTAAAAGCGTGTGTGTTACATAATCTTTGATTTTTTTGAATGTGTAGTTTATAGATTTTACAAGTTGCTCTTTGAAAAATTGTACTGCTGAAAATATTTTTTGAAATTTAAGCTTAACAACTAAAATAAGGCTCCTAAGACAATATTTTATTAAATGCTAGTCATGATCAATGACATCGATCATCGAAAAGATTGCATGAGGTAAATTTGTTAAAATTTAATGAAATAAATCGAAGGCAATGGTAAAAGCAATCTTACTTTTCATTCAAAATATTTATACTCCCTTTTAAAAATCGTACATATCTTTGATAAAAATGTTTATTTCTGCAAGCAACATATTACTCATCTGCTGTAAAATTAAAAAAGGAAATAGAACACAAAGGGACAAAATATGATAAAATATAATTTCCGAAGAACATATACATTTTGCTTCACCAAGAGTGTTTTCCACACTTTAACCATGTTAACAGCTGCATCAACATAAAAAATGTAATTATGAAATCTCTCATATAAACCCAATAATAATATCCATTCGATAAGAATACCGTATATTAAGTCATTATGAACTGTCAGCTAAAAAAAATTATCAAAAGAGGGTTGAGACCTTCGATATTTTCAAATATCAATTGCATGTAATTTCTGTGTTTTGTGGTGAATACGGCTTATTATTGATCATAAAAACATATCAATTTATATCCGTCATGACACAATATCAGTCGGTTCATTATCTTAATAATCTCTTAAATCTCTAACACATGTTATAAACAGAACGCTTTCATTTTTCATCTCTTTCAACACTAAAATGTATATACTTGAATGAATATTTTGTCTGCTCTTTTAAAATTTTAAGAAAACCTCCTATTAGAAACGATGTCTAAGACATTTAAGTAGGGAAATCTTTGGAGAAAATGCTTTTGCTGTCAGAAAGACAAATTATGTGACCTTTAATTCCATTCAAGGTAAACTGTTTGCCTTTAGTATGCAAGCCCGGGGGGACCTCTCCGATACTAAAGTGGTACTCATGCTCGTCAGAGCACCTCAAAATTCGACCCGTAATGACGTAATTGCTGAGTGAAAAATGCACCCCTTAATGGCGCAAGATGATGAAAATCACACCCCAAATAGCGTAACAGTGTTCGATTGTAATATCCTTTTCTTATAAATTGGGCATTAACATGAATACAATTGAAGTTTTGTTTTATTATTTACATGCAAAACATGCTTATTTTCTCTTTTTTAAGACAATCTTAAGCAGAACATGTACAGTACGATCCCCAACTGAGTGTCGTAAATTGACAATTGACCCTTGGTGGCAGAGGAAGCTTGAATTTTACAATGGCGTAAATTATGCTAAATAGTAAAAACTACCCACTTTTTCCAAAAATGATGGGTTAAAATCAGACCCTTTTACGCCATTTTTTATGATGAGCACGAGTACCAATTGTCATCCAGATCTGCATTTGTCCAACTAGCTTGAAGAAAGAAGAAAGTTAATACAAATAAAGAGCGAAGAAATGAAACGTCGACACTTAATTTAACATCGGATAAAATTGTGTACGATCATTTTTGACCCTAAAAGGTTGAGAAATATGACAATTTGAGTTTTGATACTACTAAATATAAATGTTCCATCAAAATCATGACAAAAACTGTATATCAGGCATGTCGAAACTATACTCCATCTTCACATTATAAAGGGCATAAGTGTGGATAGTGTTTTATGATAATGCTAAATTAACGGGCTGTGAATCAGGAATCTATTTTTAAAACTTCCGTTCTGATCTTAATCAAATCAAGCGCTGTTAGTGACAAAGCAAGTCTTCTACCACTTATCAAATAATCAGTGCAGTACCATCATACATTACCATTATCAGGAACCTTGATGAATTAACTGACTGCATTTGAATCACATTACGATCGCTTGATGGGTATAATAGTACATTTATGCAACAATGCAACGTTTTAATAAACATGTTCTATATCATTTCATTATGTAATAACATTTTAATGTAGCAAAGTTATTAATCATTGTCGTGCTTGAATACATTTTGCTGCGAATGCTTTGTATACATCTCAGCAAATTATTATCTAATTTGTATAAAAACACCTGCACTTGTTACAGAGGGGAAGAGAAGGAGTGATACAAAAATGAGTGAAAAATGCTTCCATCCACTGATAGCTATGGGCCAACTAAATTAAGTATCATCCAAATTGCAAACAATCGCATAATACCCGGGCAAAATGTCATTTTAAGAGCGAGGTTTCCGGCTGTAAGGTTTTTCGCAGCAGATTTTTGAGAACGAATGCAAATGATTAAAATTTGTTATTACCCTCATTTGAGAGGGGCTCAGATAACCAAATGACCATAATACATTCTTAAAGCATCCTGGTTATAAATTAAAATTGCACTCATTTTAATTCATTTTGTGTTTGTAACAGAAATATCCGTATTTTTTTGTAATATTTTAAGTGGCACCAGAGAGAAATATTTTAGTTCAAAACGTTTATATGTGACGCCTTACAGCAAAAGGGAGTTACAAGTGTCTGACTAACTACTATTTCCATGATTAAAGTCATCATTTAGGTTTCTGGGCGAAATAGCAGTGTAACAAAGGCGTACTTTAGTTTATTGCCCCCTCTCTTAAAATATTGGTTATTGATTAGTTTTTAAGAGTTTGTTAATCATACACCTGTAGCTCCGACTTAAGGTACCTTTTGCTGTAACACGTCACATTATGATTTAAATTTTGAACTTAAAGTCTCTCTCTTTCTTTCTTACAGTGCTCAGGATGCAACGACGCATGGTTTTGTTCCACAAAATGTCAACAGGAGAATTGGGCACAACACAAAGTCACATGCAGACGATATAAAGACGACATAAGAAATGGCGCCAAGATTTTGAAAACCAAATTTGACATCTACGCCGGATCCAGTAGACCACTTGATATGCCGTACTACTTTGGTAACTCACTTCCAGTTGATTTGTTGAAACTTGGTGGCAATGAATTGATTCGGAATTCTGACCATTCTGATGAACTAAAGGCATATTCTGTTCTATCGTTAGGGTGTGGTAATATAAGAAATCTTATTCATACCATAGCAAATTTACCAGATACATTTTCAGGCAATCTGTCTGTGACTTTGAATGATATAGATCCGTTTGTTCTTGCCCGAAATACTCTCTTCCTCTACCTCATGTTAGCTTATTCGAATCAAAATAATCTAAGCACGACGCTAACAACATTATGGTATAGTCTTCATTTGACAGAATGTCAATATAAACTGCTCATCGAAAGTCTTCGAAGTTTAATTAAATTCAACAGTAGTGATCTCAGGAATGCCACTCATGGAATTGTTAGTGTTGAAGACTCAGACTTGTCCGTTTTGAAGGAAATATGGCGGAAATGGACAGGCATCAAATGTAAAATTTCGGAACCAGATTTTGTTAATTTGAAAGACCAGCGGAACAAGATGTTTAGCGAAGATCCAATGTCTACTGAAGGTATCCGGGTTTATAAGCAACAGATACCAAAGGAGTATCACAATTCAGTTGATGATTGGGTCCAAAACGGGGTCTTTGTACCAAGTGATTTTGATCGCCGTTCATTAATATATGATAACCCTACCTTAACAGGTCGTAAAATTGGAAAGAGTCCATGGCATATTGGTGAGGCCCTTAATGGAAAGAAGAAAACACCGACTGACTTTGATTTTGTTTATTGCGTCCCATCTGATTTATGGCCTTTTGGTGCTTGGGATATTCTGAAAATAAAAGAATATGTGACTTCCTCAAAATCTTTGATTTATCTATTCCATCAGTATATTTCTAGTCAAATACAGACTACTATGCAATATTTATCATTAGGTAGACTTGAAATACGTATCATTAATTGTGACTGTCTTAAACTAGTTGAACGATTCCATGCAAATCATACCAAAGATATTGAATTATACGATCGTATATTTACATCTAATGTTGCCGATTATGTGGGAACGGCAACACTTTTACGTGCAATAAAACCTCTGTTAAATGTAGACAATAAACACGCGACAATTGTAACACAGTATTGGAATTGGTACGGACTCTTCTTGGATTGTCTTGTAGACTCTAAAACAGCCGTTCAAGATGGAACCAATGCTAAATGTTTTGAAGCAGCTCGTAAAGACACCAAACAAAAGTTCATAATGGCTACTGCTCCTCGCTTCTGGCTCCAAGAGTATTTCAACAACACCTCGTGGTTTTTGAAATATCTTCGAGCTGATTTAATGGCTTGTAATTTGTGGTTAGATGACAAAGTAATGCAAGTGCCACCTTTGAAAGATGTGAAAAACATAGATGGACTTCAAATGCGCGACTTCCGTCGTGAACTAAATAAAGTGGCGCCTTTCAGATATCGGCGAAATATCCGGCCAGAAAATATGCTTCGTGGCATGTCAAGAATGGTAGAATGGTTTATACCGTAAACTGGCTTTGGTAAAATATGGCTTTATTTTGAATACTACCATATATTTTCCGAAATGTTTCAAAATGGATGTTTGTGCCAATGTTTCATGACAGACAGAGTTGAGCATTTTAGAATATTGGAGAAAAAGTATTCATTTACGTCAAGATAAAATATCAGCAGCAAGTTTAAATGATGGTTTAAATTTTTAATGATGTCTAAATCCAGTCACATGTAGTATTTCCTATAACGTAGCAAGTGGCAAAATTATTTATTTTAACACTACTATATATTAAAGGGAAATATGTTTCCTTTTTTATTTCAAAATTTAAACAAAACCTTTTATCAGACACAATGCCAAACATATTTAAGAAAAATATTGAGCAGAACATTGCTCGTTAGAATGACAAGTATATTCTTACGTAAGCTGTTTGCAATATAAATAGTATTTCAGAAGTCCATTTAATGCATCTGTACAGCTAGAGTTTCTGAATAAAAAGATGAAATTTAATGCAAATAAGAGCGCATAAATGGAAAGTCGACACTTAATTAACACCAGATAAATTTGTGTTTGACAAGTTTGACCCTAGAAGGTTTGGAGACATGTTGTATGACAATCTGAGCTTTGATACTTACTATATAAATGTTCCATCAAATCATGACAAAATCAGCCGATTGTTTAATTTTACAATTTATTAAATAAAGAAAGATGTGAAAAAATGAATGGTGTGAAATAATGCCAATGACTTTTGCTAAAACCCTTAAGCTAAACTTATCATTTCGTTTTCAAATTAAATATATGAGCTGTAAATGAAATGGACATATTTATAAATATTTCGTTCTTGGTATCCTGATCTTAAAGTGGATTGATTGTGATTGAGCGTACAATATACAGTTCTCACAAAGCCTCACATAATATTAATGTTTTAGTTGATATATTGTTTTATTGTTAAATAATCCATGGTTCGAGTCCCCGCAAATGCAGTGGAAACTATTTCTGTTTTCATGATTAAAAAATAGTTAGGATTCACATATTTCTGAGCAGATGGAGGTCATTTACCCTTCAAACTTGATATTGTATATTCTTCGCGACCATACAATGGTTTTAGACATGTTAGTCTTCAAAAAAAGTGTCAGAATTCGATGTTTTAACTTATGAAGCTTGAAAACTCGAGTTTCAGATTCTGCCTGTTGAGGTCGATATCTTTGACATAAATGGTTTATTTTTCCATGATGCTCTACTTAGAATTTAATAAAACGTACATGTGCGGCTAACGGAGTGCCACATATACAGTGATATAATTAACTTTATATATATCAAAATCATCGCATAAAGCATTCGGATTAATTCCAAATGTGCATGTCTGGGAATAATTGGTTGAAATTTTGCACTTGTTTATTAAAAACTGCGGCCTGAAAAATAACTTTAAAAGGTAGTCCAGAAACCAACCAAATGAAATTCTGACGAACAGCTTTTTTATGTAAACTGAAAATAAATGTGACTCATTACATCAAAAGGTACAGGTTGTCGGTCGTGCAAATTTGAAGATACATACAACATTATCAAGAAAATAATAAGAAAATTATTGTTACTATCCATCATAACTTTAAAACCAAAACATCAATTTTCACAAGCAAGGTATCATTTTATATAAATCCCTTTCAAATGATATGAAAATCTTTATTTTGTTAAATTTAGACAACTTGTACCTTTTGATGTTAAGTGTCACAAATGATACATTGTGATAAAAGGTAATCTAAAAGAAATGCAATAAATCACTACAACCTTCGCTGCCAACAAAATATCCCAAGGCAAAAGTGAATTGCTCCTTATTACCATGATTACAGCCTTTACAGATTGAATTTGAATCTTACCAGCTTAGAAAGCAAGTGCTATTTTTAAATTCAGATACGTTGAGGAATCTTGGAAAAAACACCCACCTTTTTCTCTTGCTTGTACTGTATTCGTAGAGACACTGTTGCATTCTCAGCAAATATATATCTTGTTGAAACAGGGGAAGATTAACAAGATTTCCCGTCCATGTCTGCAATTAAGATAAAGACTTAGGCCCGTATTCCAGAAAGGTGTTTAGCTAAATCAAGGTTTTATTTCTCGTCAACAGCACGACTCATTGATCTGTTCTGCTTGAAAGCTGCAATGACGCGTATCATTCCTGGACAGTTGATGTTCAGTTAAACAATGGTTTAGCTAAACATCTTTCTGGAATACGGGCCTTAGCGTTTAATCTGCAAAATATCAATTTTAACGATGTGATGCACGAAAATTATAACAACTTCAAATGAGAGGTAATAATGTATTAAGGCTGTGTCACACATTACCGTACAGAGCAAAACGTACACCTAGCGTACTTAATTCCACTATTGTTTTGTTTTACTCTTTATTGTTCATCAGAAGTACGTTCAATTCCTTCTCCATACGGCTTGTCCCTAAAGGCTCTGTCACACATCACCGTATAGAGCAAAACGTACGCCTAACGTACTTCATCCACTGTTGTTCTGTTGTATGCATTGTTGTTCGTCATGTGTTCGTTACAAATACGTTCAATGCGATATCCATACGGTCTGTCCGTTATGTATACATTTAATTCGGTATTCATACGACAGTGGTCCGTTTAGCACACGTTTAATATGTGAAACTTGTGTACGTTATCCGTACGTTTTGCTCTATACGGTGATGTGTGACAGAGCCTCTATGTATACGTTCAATTCATTATCCATACTGTGATGGTCCGTTTGATACATGTTCAGCTGATGGAACTTTTAACGTTATTCATTCGTTTAAGCTCTATACGGTGATGTGTGACAGTGCCTTTTAAATGCTAAGATTTGTTAGTAGTAGCTTCAATTAAAGCCATGTTGAAAGAATGGTAACATATAATGACAATAATGTCATCTAACTAACCAAATAATGACTTAGATAAGAGCAAAATAAACAAGCTTGATAAAGTAGAACTATTAAAGAAATGGGGTAATAAAATCATGAAAGATAAAGGTATGGACTTGGATATCGGTACCAAGTAAATCAAAAAAATGAAGATTCACTAACAATACATGAAAGCCTATAAAATGGATACTCTGCAGTAAACGTCCCGAGTGTCATCTAAAAGTATAATAACAAGGCACTAGACAACTCCAGAACATCTATGCATGTACTGGCCCCTAGGGACACAATAGGTCTTCACAGGACCAATACTATTCAAAGGTATTTCTTCAAGTCACAAGACATCCATGTGCAAACTGT